>JANFOE010001183.1:0-311081 GCA_025667525.1 Glebionis coronaria | reverse complement strand
ATATATATATATATATATATATATATATATATATATATATATATATATATATATATATATATATATATATATATATATATATATATATATATATATATATATATATATATATATATATATATATATATATATATATATATATATATATATATATATATATATATATATATATATATATATATATATATATATATATATATATATATATATATATATATATATATATATATATATATATATATATATATATATATATATATATATATATATATATATATATATATATCTTTACATGAGGGATATGCCACGTGGCATTATATTAATCCACGTCAGCACTCTTCCCGTGCTCGATATCTTTTACCCAAAGCCTGTCTCATAGCCCGGTCCCAAAAATAAAAAACCTGGCCGTCACTCACATCATTCACCAAAATCACGAATACGCTTTAAAGAAACCCAAAACCCTAATCTATTGTCATGACCTATCACCTACCTTAATGACATCCATCTAGAAGATGTAGTTGACGACGTTTGCAGGTATGAATTTTAATTTAAATATATAAAACATACTAAGATGTGTCATTGTTTGTGAATAAATAACTGATCAGCCTAAGCTACTACAGGAATTTGGAATGAACCTTCTTTTTGTAAATGGTTGTTTTTGTCCATTATTGGGTATGTTAACAAGGAATTTATTATCAACATTTGTTCTTAATAATTTGTTTAGGGAAGTATTGATTAACTGGCTATATGCAATTTTGACAGAACCGCCAAAGTTAGTGTCAATTGCTTGCGGATTCAAAAGATGCTCCAACGAAGAAGGTACCTGCATGAATGACTGGAAAGTAAGAAATAGATGTGAATCACATGTGTCTCTAAAAGATAGGAAAACAGAACCAGTTCGTGTTGAGGAGAGAGATCTTACTGGCTTGAAACCTTTAAGGCCTTCAACATTTGATTTGTTAGGCTAAATAGGTATTGCTTTTACTGTTACAAGGTAAATTATCTTAGATGAACTGCTTTCAGTTATATATTTTCTATTTGTAGCTTGGCAAAATGAGGGTTGGGGCGAATACAACCTCCCACCTAACATTAAATTTGAATTGCATTATAAGAACTGAGCAACTTTAAAGACCTTGCTTAGTATTTCCCAAAAAGCTGATAAGATGGAAAAAAAAATAAGCAGTCCCAAACAACCTCTTATCACTCTTGATATTTTTTTTTGTACTACTAGAATAGGTGCCATTTATACATAGGTAGAAGAAGTGAAACAAAGCTAGTCTATGTAGCAACAGGTAGGTGTTGGATCTTTGCTATACCTATGGGAAAATAATCTCAGTATGAGTGTCATTGTAGCTGATCTATGGAGCAACGGCTGGGGTTGTATCTTTGTTACAAAAAACACACTTAGATTAATGATCACAAATAGATGTTGCATGCATTTAATTAAAGGAAACATGTTTTCGGATATCTATAATGTCACTTTGCAAATGCTTTTACACATCACATTTATATTGTGATGTAACAACCTATAATGTTAACTTAGTTATAAACTGGTACCTTATATTGGATTGATATTGAAACTGCTCCTTGATTATTTGGCCATGCTCTTGGCTGTTAAGGATGTAACAAGCTAGAATATTGTGATGGCATGTGAACTTAGTTATAAACTTAGTGTTGTTTTTCAGTTCAAGGAATTATACCAAGCGTATGAAGTTCTTAGCGATCCAGAAAAACGAGAGCTTTATGATCAATATTGTGAAGATGCTTTGAAAGAGGGTATGGGAAGCGGCAACTAGTAGTTTTGGAGGTTTTGGGGGTGAGAACTCTTATTCGGTTCTGGTTTATATATTTTCTTTGTTAAAATTCTATTGAATTAATACTGATCTTTTTACGCAAATGTTTGTTTATTTAGGTCATGGACATGGACATGCACACAGGAAACAACAAGGAGCCAAAGGATTATTAGTTTCAAGATAAAAATAGAATGAAATTTATTAAATACTCTATGTAAGGTAACTAATATGTTTTCTGTCACAGATAATGGTTGGTCTCGTGGATCGGGATGTTCTTGCTGAGAATAATCCAGCTCTAAAAATGTTGATGCAGATCGCTGATTATTTCTACGAATATGTGCAAAACTTGATCAGGGAATACACTATTAAAGACATTGGTGATCGTTGAATGAAGAAACCGGTGGAATGAATAATATTATTTATAGGTCATTCAAGTATTGTGAACTGTGTGTCATAAACAGTTTCTGATTCAAATGCCTTGCGAAGATACTCTAACCACTATTCTCCAATTGTCACTCGAACTTTGGAAATGTTTTTTGTTTCTCCACTGTTTATGACTGCCATTTTCTCTCAGATTTATGACTATCTTTTATGGAATCCGCTCTTTTGTAGGATCTCCATTCGAGGTTCTGAGATCTCCTTCATGCTGTGCAAAACGCGCGCCACAGTTGCACGAAAAATCAAATGACTTCCAAAGATATTCACATCTATGTGCACATGTGCGACCACATATTTCAGATGATTTAGAAGGAAGAGGTTATTATACAACCATAGTAATCACAAGATTTATGTCCAATTCCTCGACAACATCATTCATACTAAAGGTTAGTATTTATTGCCATGCTTCCCTTCTCTACGGTAGTTGTTTATTCTCACTAATACCTTTCTTTCCACATGATGCTCAATTATTTTTTTTGGTAAAGGGGTAACAATGACCCCGGTAAATAGAACCAAAAAAAGCGTTGAAGTACAAGGAATGTGGCTGAAATACCACATTAACCGCAAGCTACAGGCAGCTTGTTAAACAAAATATTTATGACAGGCCATAAACATTAACTAGTCTAGAATACTGGAAATATATAAACTAGACAAAAACCAAGACGATAACATAAAGTTACGAGGAAAATAATAAAATATCAACATTGGATCATCCAGTTGGAGTGCTTGCCCTAATATTAGTGTTGAGAAGATTCACCGATTCATCAAAGACGACCTCGACTCCCTCCTCCTCCTCATTATCTTCCTCGCTTCCTTGAACCCCTTCGTCAATACCAGGCATGGACAAAGATGAAAATTTATTAGATGTAGAAACACTGCTCATTTGAGCTTTACCCTTGTTCGGACCATTAGGATTGCTAGACTGCTGCGACTGACCAGATTTAGTATTCAACTTTCTACTATTATCACCACTCGTACTTGTAGTATCCAAGCGAGTTTTTGGACGAAAAACAACCGTCTTTCCTGTTTGAGAACCCTTACTCACTGGAAAACCTCTCGGAACTTGATTCCCTAAATTACCTTTGTACTTCTTCCTCTTGCTTTGCACTTGTTGAAATCCATCATTATCAACATGAGTTGTCACATTTTCAACCGTTGTAGGTTTAACATTTTTCGGACAAGAATCAAAGGAATGACCAAAAATATTACAAGTATGACATCTAGGCGATTTCCATTCGTATTCAACACGAATTAATTCCTTAGTACAACCAGAGCCTTCAAGATCAGGGACACCAATAGTAACGTTATCTATAAACTCCGAATCAGCGTTCATCTCAATAAGACAACGAGCAAAACTACAACGACCCCAAGACTCTTTGCACATATTATCAGTATAATTATCCATCATAATAAGCGTACCAAGAAACGAAGCAGTTAAACTAATAACTTCCTCTTCAAATACCTATAGCGGGACATCATGAAACTTGACCCATACCAGAATACGAGTTATTTCCTCCTTTAGAAGATTCGTTTTCATAGTCCATTTCTTAAGAAAAATTGGTGAATTACGAACCATCCACGGACCACCTTCCAGAACCGCATTAAGACCCTCACTAGACCCGAACTGAAAAAAGAAAAAACCTTTCTCATTCATCATGATACGCTTAAGACCATGTTTTGCCCAGTGATTCTTAGCAAAATACTCAACCACAGGAAATGCAATCCTTTTACCAAGAAAATAACCATATAAAGTGTTGTGGTAACGAGTATTTACTTTTTCAACGACCTTCCTACGAATAGAGATATTAACCCCTTCACAAACATTTTCAGAATTAAACGAAGAAGAGACTGCATTAATACCTCCATTAGTAGACGTAACCATATCAGCTTCAAATTTGCATAGTAACTCCAGAATTTCTTTAGCACGGTCGTGTGAGATCAATTCCCACAAAGGATGTTTCTTCATTCTTAACTCATGCATAAATTCACCCGCATCACCAACCGTGCGAATCGTTACACCAAATAATTTCAAAACCTCATGTAGATTACACGGTTGCAACCCATTAATGGTTGCAGCCTTAACTGCAAGGTCCAAAAATACATCACCAGAAGAGGAAACATTAGTAATAGGGTCATCTGTTTCCTTAGCCATATGTGCAGAGTGCACACTCGAACCACATGATGCTCAATTACAAATCCACACCATGCTGATCCTCCACCCTCAAATGATCGCAAGCAAAAGCAGTCATGTAGACATTATCACCGGCTCGCAGCTCTGAATTTGAAGCCGGGTTAGAAACAAAGCTGAAGTTAACGGAGGACAAAATTGATAAAAAAGGTGTGTTTAAGAGTTGAGGGAAGTGGAGCTTCGTCAAAAGGATGGTTAAATTTCGGAAAAAGGAGCTTGAGTTGGAGGTCCAGGCGAAGTCCACCGGTGATCAAGAAAAGGATCTTTTGGAGAAACTGACTGTTGTTAAGGTGAAGGGGAAAAGTGTACTATTTGCAGAAAAAGAGGTAGCGTTGCAGAAGACGATGATACAAAAAGAAAAGGATGAGGTGAATTGCAAGAGAAATGAGCTTCAACAGTCCTTGAGATCATTGGATAACATAAGTAAAGAGATCTCTTATACCGAGGAGAAGTTTGAGGCTATGCGAACCAAAGCAACTGAATTAATTGTCTTAGAAGGCAGCTTGAAAGAAGAAATTGGTTTGATTACAGGGTGTACAGGTACATTAGTAAACATTAAAAACTTTAAAGTTAATATATGTCATACATCTGTTCGAACGTACTCATGTATATCTCGCTGTAAGTGCAGGCAGAATAATCTGACGAGGTTATTTGTGTCTGTATCAGTCGTTGCTAACATCCGAGGAGGTCGCGTGAACCTTTTTTGATCGTTCGTTGGTAGTCAAATTCAGTTTCATTTGAATGTGTGATGGTCTGTGATAAAGGTATGCTAACCAGGCTGCGGGAGCTGGCTGAAATAGTCCAGAAAATAGTTACCAAATTAGGAGTTCGAGAATATCTTTGGATCTGTAAAACCAATTCCGTGAATAACTCTACATTGTTTGATCCAACTTGTCTCAAAACTTCTTCTGCTCGAGATCTGGAAAAACCCATCTGAGTCGAAAGCTAACAATGCTTTACAAGGTTTATAGATACCAACAACAACAAAAAAAGAATATCATGACACTCCATACCTCATGGCACTTGTGTCCACAGAAAGATAAGTTCAGACAGATTTTTTCAATAGGATTAACATATAATCTTGCATGCATGATTCATGATCTACAATATCAAGAAATTTCCATTCAACCAAACAAGTTTAATCTAATACTAAAAAGACTCTTCCAAAAGAGGAGTCGTTACATTCCTTCTGATAAAGGACACACATATGATGGGTTAGGACCGTAGGAGGCAGGTTAGATAATGGGTCATAACCGTTAAGTTTTACACAGGTCAAGTTGGGTTGAGCGGAAGTACTTTTAGTCAACTATCTGAACTATTTATCGGATTTAAAAGCTTGGAACCTCAATTGCATTGCTAATAATGCCTCTTTATGAAATTTTTATAGTTTCACTACTTCAATGACAATTTGGCGGCAAAGGTCACTGACATTAGTTTCAATACCTGGGAAAAAGCTTATTACCATAACAATAGTTGTGTGGTTACTTTTTCTTTGATTGAAGCGGCTAAAAGGGTATGTCTCTCAACTGGTAGAGTTTGCAATTCTTTTTCTTCTTTTTTTCTTCATAATTACCTACCCATTAAGTAGGTCTAGAAGATTTCTACACATCAGATCAATGGGGTTGAAGCTACTATTGAACATCACCGCAGGTAAGTTATTCAATCATGACGATTTATCAATTTCGACAAAAATTATGAATGTATTATATTACTATTAGTATATATATTTGTATATAGGTTGAAGAAATATCAAAAAGTCTCCAAAAGAGGTGTGCAGCGGGATTCATGAAGTGGACATTGTGAGTTTATATGAACGTTCATAAAAAGGCATTTTTAGTTTCGATTTATACAACGATATCCGCAAAAAGCATTTGTAGGTTATAATTGTTAACTGAATGATATCATTACGATATCTTTTTAAAACAGAAAAAAGGAATGAAGTTAAAATTAGTGTGCTAAATGGCAATGCATCTATGTAGTTATGTTAACTAACTTAATGGACTTTTTGGTCTGTAGATGGTTTAAGTGGGAGGCAATCAATAAAGAGGATGTCTTTACATTGAATTTAATGCTGTCTTAGAAAGTCCTATACGCACTGGAACATACAGAACACCAGTTAGCAGTTACTTTTAGCCGTGATGGTTCCTTACTTGCCCGTGGTGAGGTAGGTTCATATTTCACATACAGGGAACCTAATTATATTTTTGGGTGAAAGGGATTACCTCGGTAAAATAACATGGAATCTGATTATAACTTACTTGATAAGATGTTCGACACGATTCAGTTTATCTTAATTTGATATGTGTCTTGAATGTAGAATGTCTCTTTCTTGGGAGATGATTAAATGGTTTTTAACTATCCAGTTTGTGGTGCAATACAGAATGGCAAGTTGAGGGCATTCAAGTGGCCTAGCATGGAATCACTTGTCGATGTACCTGATGCTCATGCCTCTGTGAAGAGTTTAGATTTCAGGTTCATAATAGTTGATCCACCATGCTTATTTTATAATGACCACCCTCAGAATTTTACTCAAATGAACTATAGAGAAAGCTACCAATAGATTGACACGATAAGGAAAGAAGTACACGATACTATCATTTTCTTCTACAATTTATTCACACAATGTTATTTTTCCTCACTATTTATGACACCATGAAAGGATATGCCGATGTATGATAAATTACTCTATTGTCATTGCAGCTGCTTTGAATTACTCTTATCGTGGTTGGTTATTTTCTCATACTAGGTCCCTTATGATGTCAAAGTCTTCTGATCCGTATATATTTAGGGATCACAAATTGCTGATAAGTATTCAGAGGAAGCAAGGTCAGCAAAAGACAGGGTTCAGAAATACTACTACTATTGTTGGGCAACAGAGTCCAGAGCTACCATGGTTTCATTGATATTTTCAGTTTAGATGTTCTCCCCAAATTGTTACATATGTTGTCTTCTCATGATGCAAGCCTCAAATTCATCTTCCAGCGGAAAACTACTTATAAGCATTACGTGTACACTGTGTAAAGCGAAATTTAGGTAAGTTACAATGTTACTATCGCTTATTAAGGGTAAATGTAAGATAATCAAAATGTTAGATTACTTTTCTCATCCAAATTATTAGAGAAAAAAAGGACAGTTTAATACTTTTATCAGATTCTTAATACCATACATATTCATTACTATGAATGTCTCATCGAAAGTTTTGTTTTAACTATTGTTCTAAAATGATGCAGTTTGGGATTTTTGACCCTATGTAAAAGAAGAAGAGTTGGCAAAACAACTGATGCATAGCAAGTAAAATTGTGTTTTTCAAAATGGTAAAACTTTATTTTAGACTAAGACTGATCATGCTTTTAAAATTGATATTACTTTAGTAGTCACAATGAAACGCAATTACATGTTGTAATGCAATGCCTTAGTTATTTCATCATTATTGTAATAGTACAGGGAGTATAAACTTAGGTGTTTTATAGCTTGTGTGCCTTAGGAAATTGAGTGGATGGTTAGGATGTTCTGTTCAATTCAACAAGACTATAACTATGTAAATTTCTTGAAGCTACAGTTAAGCTTATAGAAACCAATTCCACTCCTCGACCTTTCTTAACTTAAGTTGAGCCTATTTTATAAACCTTCAACATTTAGCAACAAACCCATTAGTATACCCGATTAAAATCAATTTCCAGTGTACAACTACTCACATTGCTATGTTTTTACGAAAGGACTTTTATTATCTGCACAGTGCAGAGTTTGATGACAATAAAAGTAAGGATAAACAAGTACTGGAGTGCAGTTTTATGAGATCCTATTACAAACCATTTCGATCCTGGTTATACAATATCCTACCCCTTTTCTCATTCCACTTATCTGCTCTAACATCAGTTCGGTTATTGCTTCAAGATCCTTATTTCAGGATGACACGGGATGTTGCTCCTCGGTTAGGTTATAACAATAATGCGCTAACTGAATCCTTATTCTTTCCAAGCCTTTCAGGTAACTTATGTGCTTTTACTTATTAATAGCCGTGCATTAGTTTGGAGGATAAATAACTTGGTGTAGTCTACAATCGTGTGACTTTTACATAGTTGGAAGAATTGCTAAACATGAATCTTGACTGAACAAATAACATAATCTCTGTCATGGAATTGGATACTGACTACGTATGAAATAAACCTTCTTTTTTTGAACTATGTCATTTCAATAGATAATATAATGTTTAGTAATGATTATATGACATAGGCTTTAACTAACACAAAACATTCTCTATTTTGTTCCGCATAATTGATTAGTATATTTGATTCATAATTAAATACTTCTCCTGAACTACCTAATCGGTCAAACTTCGGTAATTAAATCAGATGATGCGAGGACATAAATTAATGAGTTGTGATTGTTAATTGTTTTTTATTATTCAAGTACCTTAACTTTCATTCAGAGGGACAAAAAGATGGAATCTTGTGGACCAAACGAATGCTTCTTGCCTTCTTATATACGGAGTATTTGTTTCTTGTGCTGAATGAACTTGTGAATGCCTATAAATTACCATGAACGATGTTAAACGAGTTGTATGGAGTACACAATAATCAAGTAATTTTCTCTAAAGTGTAATGTTAAACCAGTGAAGTAAATACTCTTTCACTTACAAGTGGCACGGGTTGAATTCGAGTCATTATGTGTTACCACATAAACATTAATGTATTTGACCAGAATGTATTCTCTTAGCAACGGAGGAAAGAGGTCCCATTATCAACCTGAGCGTTCTCTTAGAAATGGAGGAGGTAAGAGGGGAAACCCCGAAGATGAACGAGAATCGCATGCCATTGGACCAGAAGATACTGTATATACCGTTATCCCTCTGAAAAAATTGGAAGCCTTACTGGACAAGGTGGTGAAATCGTAAAGCATCTAAGAGCCGACACAAATATCAAAATTAGAATTAATGAAGCTGTTCATGGATGTGGAGCAGATCTTCTGATTTTGGATATGTTACTAAACATCTTATGTTTTTTTAGATAATTAATAAAAATATTCATTTGGTAGGAGTTAGGACTGCTAAACAGATCTGTTGTGTTTACATCATGTTTAAAATCATCATGACCATCATTTCTTAAGTATTTATCAAATATTCAATAGTTTGGTAGTAATAAATACGGATATGGTTTATCCTCTACATATGGAATTAACCGAATAAGTTTAGCTAAAATCTCAATAGTCTTGCTGGTGAAAGCACTGATGTGAGTTAGCTATCACTTGTGGCATGAAATTAGCTTGCAGCCATCAGCTTTAAGGTTCTGATAATCTGATTGACGTCATTTGTAATAAACCACAAAAGCAATTTGCCTTTCTAGAAAAGTGACTGAGTTTGCTCAACACATACCATTTATTGGATATGATGTGCATTGTGTAGTCAATGAAAATGGAAGCATGCTTACATTTGTTTTTATGTCCAAACACTTGCAGATCTTGTCTGGAAAGTGCTTGCACAAAAAAAATTGTAACCGAGACTGGGTATTTAGTTCTTCAATCATTTATAAATATCCATATTGACGACATGAGCTCGGTTCTGGAACCGCACGAAATCGACCAAGAACTAAGAGAACAAAGAACCAAAAACATATATTTTAGGAACCGAGAAGTGGACCAAAGAGCATGTTTCGTATCTACATCGGTTTCGGGTCTGGTTCAGGTATTTCGGTTCTATCGATTGGAACCGATAATTTAAAAAAAAACATCTGAAAACTCAATATTTAATAAGACTTACATGGCATTTAAGGTTGGTTAAGTGTTGCAATACATACGAGAGTCACAATTGCCGAACGTAGTCGTTGCAATAACGGAGATATAGAAGCCATGACATTTTGTTGATTCATATTATTATGTGAGAGTGTGAGGGGTAAAGTAACATCAATTCTAATTATAATTATCTACTCCGTAGTAACATAGCATAAACATTGATGTCCAATTACTCGGTATTGATTGACGACAAAATTTTCATTTGTAATTTCTTATTAATTGCTACAAGAACTAAAAAAATGCGAACACTACCCAAAAGAGCACGATCATGGAGTTGATATCTCTTAACGAGCAATGATGATAATTTTGCTACATGAAAGACATAACTAAATTGTGACAACCCAAAACCGAGGTCATTGCTTAATCTTATTTTACGATTATTTTTGAAATTTTTGGATGAGTTTGAATGATATTTATTTTTGGAGGTTTAAGTTTAAACCAATGTTGGAAGGTTTATATTTTAATTTTATTAAGTATAAGGAGTATTAGCAAGCGTGATGTCAATGGATGCCAAATATTTTACGTCTTATTGTCGGTTGTTCGATTTTTGTCATTTTCGAGGTTTTATTTTGAATGACATGTTAAGTCGAGTCGAGAGTCGATATTATTATTTTTGAGGTACGTTTTAAAATTTTAAAAGTATCTTATGAAACCTGAGCCCCGTAAATATTTTGAAAATTGACTAATAGTTATTTCCCGCTTTTTAGCTAACTATTTCATTTTTAGCCACAACTATTGCCAAATTACAACCAAGGTCCCTACTCCACTATATATAAAGCTTAAACAAACACACACTCTCACATTTCACCACTAAAAAATTTCACCATCTTCTTTCTTTCTCTCATTTGCCGAAACACAACCCACCCTCACAAACACATACAATTTTCAATTTAACTCAAGTTTGAGGATGAATTGAGCTAAACTAATCATAGACCCACTCTTATAATTGATCAAGGATCACATTGGTGTAAGAAGTTTACACATGCAAGGCATTTTAATTTTTTTGATGTTGGTAGGTAGAAACCATGATCATGCATGGTGTTTTTAGCATGATCCATGGTGGTTCTTGCAAGAATCTTTGTTAAAAACTTTATTTTGATCTAAAGGTATTAATTTTGATGATGATTTAGATGTTATGATTCATATATGTTGATGTTAGGGTATAATAATGATCATTTCTATGGTTGGTTTTGATCAAAAAGTTGATTTTGTACAAGTTTTTAGTAGTCATTTTATAACAGTAAGTAAACTGTAAAATCCGAATTTTTATGTTTTGAAAATGGCTTAACTTATAGCCTAGGGTTGTAGATAATTTTATTAGCTTCGATTTGATATAAGGTAGAGCTTCTAGCTCCAAACGAGCGCGAAGTTATGATGTTTTGAATGATCGTGTACCGGGAGACGAGTATCGGCACTACAAATAGTTGTTGCCGATATTTGGATCGAATCTCGGGGACTCTAAATAGAAGTTTTGAAATGTGTAACCTACTGATAATGAGGTGTTTACCTTATAGGTTGAGTTTACTTTAAAACCCGAGTGTCGGTTTTGTAAACGGAGTCATTTAAAGAAGTTAAAACGGTTGTATGAAAAATTAACGTAAATCTGTCCGGATTTTTGTAGTTTGAAAATGAGTCGGGTAAAGGACTTTAAAAGTAATTTCATTTGATAAACTTGTAGGAGGACTTTCTATATATAGTAAGTTAGTTTATCGAGTTGTTTCATAAACGTTTGACGAGTTTAAAAGAGGTAAATAAGCTAGTACATGTAGTATGTACCGGCGAATTTTATTAAAAGTATAAAATGGTAAAGTAAATGTGTAGTAAAGTACAATAAAGTTATTTATATCGTTTTCTCTCGAGTTTATCGTGACTTTATGAGTTTGATGTTGTTATGTATTATTTATTTCTCGAGTCATTATTAACGAACGCGCCTTATTTGATAGGTAGCGGTTCTCGTGTTTGAAAGGCATCCATTATCATCGACGATCATCTCGCTAGATCTCTTATACTAAGGTGAGTCTGTAGCCTCGCTTTTTATGCTAGCTAGTAAATGTTTTATACCCGCGAGGGGGATACATGCTATTTGAAAATAAATGAACACAAGTCATGAGTAATTGTTGGACCCGAATGTTGCCTAAAGTTGATTTCATTGTATTGAGTAACTTGTTGCTAAAGACCCTAAATTCATGAGCCGTTAACTATATTTTGACTTGATGTTGTGAGTCGGGAATAGCCGCTTATTCTAATGATAGTACTATTAGGTTGACCACCCTATCTGAGACCAGGGCATTACGTTGAGTAACCCGCTAGGAAGGATAATTTTACGTGAATAAGATTGTGGTATTCTAGCAATTGATACCCTAGAGGGGCAATGGTTTTATTCTAGTCATGCCGGCATTTGGCTTGGGTGACTATTTGGTTAAGGGGTCGGTGTCATGAGCTTAAATACAATGTTTGTTTTTTATTATTATTATTGCCTTGAATATAGACTGTGTTTACGACAATTCTATAAATGATTATGATTGATTTTCTTCTTGTGTTAAAATGTGATTTGATAAACCTATAGACTCGCTCAACATTATTGTTGACTCGTCTTATGCATGTATTTCAGGTAATAGGAAGTGATGGAGCATGGAGCTTTGCTGTGGAGGTTGTGGCTTGGCTTTTGGAAGAATGTTGGTCTAAAAACTGTTTCTACCTTTTATTGTTGAACAATTTACTTTATGTTGTGTACTGTACTAAACTTGTGTTGGTTGTTGGTCGAGATCCATGGGGACTAAACACTTTACTCTGGTGTCGTGTCAGTACACTTATGGGATGAAATTTATGTTTTATACCTTTTATGAAAATCTTGTTTATATTATGTGTAAACGTCTCACTTTTGAGTCGTTCAATATACCTTGTGTGATGATGGTTGTGTCTAGCACCCAATTGTGTATTTCCGTTGCGCAATGTAAATTGGGGGTGTTAGAGATTGGTAATCAGAGCTGCAAGTTATAGAGAACTGGGCCGATTTTGAAAATTGTCCTAAACTATAACTTTGGTGTCGAAAGTATTTATTCTTCAAAAGCACACAACTCCTTTGCAACGCTCCGGTAAGATCACTTTTAGTTTTATTTTGCACTGTAGATGTATCCCTCATAACTGAAATGATTTCCCGAGTATTTATTAAGTAAATACTACGATATTGTATTGGAATTATTGAAAGTACGCTGAGTGCTTGTCAGTATCATATTATTTTTTTGCGAGCATTGCATAAACATCATTTGCATTGTGTTGCATAGCATGGATTATGTATGACATTTGCATGAGCATTGCATACTAATTATTATTTTATTAACGATGACCTTAAGTATCCTTGAACCCTTATAATTGTAGAAAATGGATGGTTTACCTCGTGAGGATGGATGGATTGATATAACTAATGTAGTGGATGGTGAGGAAGTAGATAACTTTGGTGCTAGTGACGATGAGGAGCCTTTTGAGTTTTTAGATGATGGGATTCCACTTACTGCAGTTGGTCAGACAGAGCCTGAGTTGATACAAGGTAGTTATGTTCCAAGGGTTAATGTTGTGCCACATACTGTTCCAGATTGTCAGCGACCTGTTGTTCGTTCTTCAACGCCTACTTGTGATGCTTATATTAGTAGTTTGCCTGGGATTGCATTTGCTAGGGGTGATGTTCCTGTTGAGTCGAGTAGGGCTGCTAGTGCTCGATCTATTCATGATGGTATTCCTAAGGTTTATTGTCCAGGTCCTAGGTCTTATGATGATATTTTCTGGTTTCTTAAGAAGTTTGATAGGTCTTTGTTTAAAAGGTATTTGGTTGAGACTCGTGTGATTAGGAGGTTTGAGCAGAATGAGAAAAGGTTTGACAGGTTTGTTGGTAATGTGAGGAGGTCAGAGTTTGTTAGGGCAAGGGAAATGGATGAAGTTGTTAGATTAAGATCTATGGTGTTGAATTTGAGTGGGCAGGTTGAAAGGTTACGTAGGGAGAAAGAAAGGAATGCAAGGTTGAGTGCGTGGGATTTGTCGGTGATCTTTTCCTAGTCGAGGTGTTGTGATTCGTGATGTGCCGAGTCAGGTTGAAGCTCAAGTGTTGGTAAATCCAAGTGAAGGAGGTAGTCGAAAGGGGAAGGAAAAAGTGGAAGAAGATTCTGACGATGATGATAGCAGCAGTGATGACGAGCCGGTGTACAAGAAGCTACGGGGATATGATGTTTAGTTCTTTATGTTGTTTTTATTTAGCCTTATTGTAATAGAACTTATGTAGACTCGTACAGTAGTTTGTGATGAAACTTAATGACTTTTAAGTTTGTTGTGATGAAGGATTGTAGTGACATTACTTGTCACAATTTTGTGGAGATTTTCCAAAGCAATCCAAATTACCTTCATGACTTATGATTTGTCTTATTAGTTCTTGTGTGAATTGGTTAATGATTCATTGTGAATTATGTTGTTGGTGCATGTAGTATCCATGTTACATCTTGATAGAGAAATCCTTCTTCTTATCATGATATGAATACTTACTTGTTCTTTTTTTTCCTGTATGACCATAGGGAGGAAGGAGTTGGGAGGCATTTTTCTGACTTTACTAAATTATTGTTTGGTTAGTTTCCTGTAAACGTGCCGCCTAAATTGACGACTGCTACTGTTAATTCCATGATTGAGCAAGCTATCGCTAGAGCTTTGGAAGCTGAACGTGCTGCGAGGAACTAAGAGGCTGAGAATAGGAATGCTGCTAGTCAGGTTGGAGGGAATGTTGAAAATCAGGTTGGAGGAAATGTTGATGAACAAGTAGAAGGAAATGCTGCAGGACAAGTTGGAGGTAATGCTGCTGTTCAGCAAGTTCAGAAGGAATGTTCTTATGCTAGTTTCATGAAATATGGACCTACCCAATTTCGTGGTACTAGCGGTGCATTGGAATTAAGGATGTGGATTGAAAAGATTGAAAGTACTTTTGAAAGCAGTGGATGTTCAGAAGCTAGTAAGGTGGAATTTGCTGCAGCTACTTTTCAGGATGATGCATTGAGTTGGTGGAATAGTCAAGTAGCTACTGTGGGGTTGGTTGAAGCGAATGCTAGAACATGGACTGTGACCAAGGGACTGTTGACTGCTAAGTTTTGTCCTGAGGAAGAGTTAGGTCAGTTGGAAGATGAATTGAGGCATTTGGTACTGAGAAATAATGATATTGTGGCTTATACAAGGAGATTTTCTGATTTATGTTTGTTATGTCCAGATGCATTTGCTGATGACCGTAAGAAGATGAAGCAATATATTAGGGGTTTATCTAGTAATATCAATGGAGAAACTACTTCGTCGAAACCCAAGTCATTTGATGAAGCTGTTCAAATGGCTCATGCTTTAATGGATGTAAAGCTGCAGGATCGAAAGGATAGTATTGCTGAAGGGAATAAGAGAAAGTGGGAAGCTGCACACTCAAGTCAAGGGCAGAATCGAGGTGGTTATCGTAATAACAATAACCAAGGATCAAATAGGAATCAACAGTATAATTTAAGAAGGAATGATGGTGTTCGTGCTGCCACAGGAAATCAAGGTAACAAGGTGAATCCGAAGTGTGGTCGGTGTAATCTGTATCATGTTGGGAATTGTCCACCTGCTTGCAACAAGTGTGGGAAGGTCGGACATAAGATGGCAGATTGTAGAAACAAGGGTGTAGCCACTGGGGCCAATGCTGTCAAGGTAGTTTACTGTTCTGGATGTGAAGGCCATGGACATAAGCAAGGGAAATGTCCGAGGGTTAGCATACGACAGGGAGGCAATGTTGCTGTTGTTGCTGCTGGGATTGTTGCTCCCGCCTATGTTGTGGGAGATGCTGACAAACCTCAAGGGTCGAACGTGGTGACTGGTATGTTCTTACTTGATGCTTGTTATGCTAGTGTGTTATTTGATTCTGGATCCGATAGAAGTTTCGTAGATGTTAGATTCAGTCAGCTATTGGATATAGAACCAGTGAGATTGACAACTAGTTATAATGTGGAGTTAGCTGATGGTAAGGTTGTAAGCACTAGTTCTATACTGAAAGGTTGTTCCTTGAAGTTAGGTAATTATGTGTTTAGTATTGATTTTATGCCCATAGAAGTAGGATCTTTTGATGTGATTATTGGAATGGATTGGTTAGTTAGTAATGGTGCAGTAATTGTTTGTGGAGAAAGCTTAGTTCAGATACCTCTAAGGAATAGGGTATTGACTATGAAAGGTGATGAATGTACTTCTCGTTTGAGAGTTGTTTCTTGTTTAAAGATGATGAGGTATATAGAAGCAGGCTGTGATGTGTTTCTTGCACAGATAAGTAATGATGGTGTGAATGAAAGGAAATTGGAGGATGTGCATGTGATTAGAGAGTATCCTGAGGTTTTCCCTGAGGAATTGCCAGGATTACCGCCGCATCGTGAAGTGGAGTTTCCTATTGATTTAGTGCCGGGTGCTGCGCCTGTTGCTCGTGCACCGTATCGTTTAGCTCCATCTAAGATGAAATAATTATCTAATCAATTGAAGGAATTGATGGATAAGGGATTTATCAGACCGAGTTCGTCGTCGTAGGGTGCGCCTGTTTTGTTTGTTAGGAAGAAAGATGGTTCTTTTAGAATGTGTATTGATTATCGAGAGCTTAACAAGTTGACTGTCAAGAATCGGTATCCATTGCCGAGGATTGATGATTTGTTGAATCCTTGCAACTGATCTAGGTCATGTGTATACTCGAAGATCGATTTGAGATCTGGGTATCATCAACTGAGAGTTAGGGAAGAAGATATTCCTATAACAGATTTCCGTACTCGATATGGACATTTCGAATTTCAAGTGATGCCTTTTGGGTTAACAAATGCGCCTGCTGTATTTATGGATTTGATGAATCGTGTATGCAAGCCGTATTTGGATGAGTTTGTTATCGTATTCATTGATGATATTCTCGTTTACTCCAAGAGTGAAGAGGAACATGAGAAGCATTTGAGAACAATTTTGGAATTGTTGAAGAAGGAGAAGTTGTATGCGAAATTCTCTAAGTGTGAATTTTGGTTGAAATCAGTGCAATTTTTGGGGCATGTGATTGATAGTGAAGGTGTTCGTGTGGATCCTGCTAAGATTGAGGCAATTAAGGATTGGTCAGTGCCGACGACGCCGACTGAAGTTTGCCAATTTCTTGGTTTGGCTGGGTATTATAGAAGGTTTATTGAGAAGTTTTTGTTAATTGCTAAGCCGTTGACTAAGCTTACAGAAAAGAATCGAGTGTTTGAATGGGGATTGGAAGAGGAATCTGCATTTAGTATGTTGAAGGATAAGTTGTGTTCTGCGCCGATATTGTCTTTGCCAGAAGGATATGAGGATTTTGTAGTGTACTGTGACGCGTCTCATAAAGGAATTGGAGCTGTATTGATGCAAAGGGAGAAAGTAATAGCGTATGCGTCGAGACAATTGAGGAAGCATGAAGAGAATTACACTACGCATGATTTAGAACTTGGGGCTGTTATTTTTGCTTTGAAGCTGTGAAGACACTACTTATATTGAACAAGTGTGTGGTTTTCATTGATCATAAGAGTTTGCAATATATTTTGGATCAAAAGGAATTGAATATGAGGGAAAGGAGATGGGTTGAGTTGCTGAGTGATTATGACTGCGAGATTCGTTACCATCCTGGTAAAGCGAATGTGGTAGCTGATGTACTTAGTAGAAAGGAAAGAGATAAATCTATAAGAGTTAGAGCTATGACAATGATGGAAAGTGTTGACTTGACAGAAGCGATATTGAAAGCCCAAGCTAATGGTTTGAAGGAAGAGAACGTTGAGGCAGAAAATTTGGATAGAATGTTGAAACCATTGTTTGAAGTAAGGTCGAATGTTGAAAATGTGGGTAGAATGTTGAAAATTTGGGTAGAACGTTGAGGCAGGTTAATCCAGGATATCCGGGAGTTACCCTAATTTTCTCTCTCTTTTAGGTGATTTCCGGCCACCACAAACAACTTTTCCGATCATACTTTTCAATTCAATTCGATTAGACTCTTCTCCTCTTCGGTTTGTGATCTTTAACAAGGTTCAATCTAGGGTTTTTGTTTCCAGGGTTTCGTTTTTTCCTTTTTCGGAGTTCGCAACCTTTTAAATATATTTCCTCTTGATTTGATCTTGTGTAAGTTTATCACGATTCATAAGGGTTTAGGGTTTGCGTTTGGATTTAGGTATTCATCGGTTCTGTTTATTTGGGTGGGCCGATCATTCTTACAACAAGAAATCACTTATATATTTGTTGCGAGCCTTTGGTTTGTTGCTAGGGTTTCGTTGGTGGTGTGATATAGTCAGGCATATTACAAGTCTTAATCTAAGGCGACTGTTATGTTTTCAATCCTTGACGATTCCCTACAAACCCTAATTTTTTTAGGGTTTTGGTTTTATTAGTTGATATTGTTCAGATTTAGGGTTTCGTTGGCAGCATAAAGGGTACTCGCGTGATTCTTATTGTGTTAAAACTGATTAGGGTTTACTTTCCGCTAGGTTTTGGGTGATTGCTGCTTGTTTATTTCCTATAAGTGGGTTGTGAGAGATGGATAAAGGATTTTTAAATTGGAAATCAACTAGTACTAGACCTGCTATTGAGATTTCGAGTAAAAAGAGTTCACTATTGACCGATCTTGCTGGGAAGATAAAGAACATTGATGGTAAGATGATAGGCAAAGATGGTAAACCAATGGTGGCTCGTAGGAGTGTTCATTTTTTGGATGAAACAAAGGATTCTAGCTGTGTAAGGGTGCAAGATTCGTGTCGCAGTGGTAATGATAGGCAGCAGATGCTATTATACAACCTTTACATCAGATTGTGAATTCTAATGATAGTCGCCCAACTATGAATTCTGATTCTCAAAAGGCGATGGGTGTGGAGGCTGTTAATTGTCCTGATAAAGGGTGTGTTAATCCTATGGTGAATATGGCTAGCTCTTCTACTACTACACAAGTGACTAGACGTATATCATCATCAACAGTTATTCCTAGGGAGGCAGTTAATGAAGTAAAATCGAGATTGGTGAATACCTTATACGGGTATTCGGTGGGTAAGAGATTAGCGTTTCCCATGGTCGAGAACTATGTTAAACATGCTTGGGGACATTTTGGTTTGAAACGGGTCATGACTCATCTTGGCTTATTTCTTTTTCAATTCGATTCACGCATAGGCATGGAACAAGTTATGAAGGGGGGGTCCTTGGCGAATCAATCTGGTCCCTATTATGTTAAAGATATTGATGCCGAATATACTACCTGAGAATGAAGCTGTATCTAGTGTTCCGTTATGGGTGAAAATGCATAACGTGCCTTTAGTAGCATATTCAAAGGTGGGGTTGGATGTGATTGCTGCTAAGGTGGGTAAACTCTTAAGATTGGATGCTCATACGAATAGCATCTGTCTCAATTCATGGGGGCGTAGTGATTATGCAAGAGTGCTTGTGGAAGTTTTGCTGATACACCTCTTGTTAATTCAGTTGATGTTGAGATCCCCCTTGATGTGGACAAGGGACATGTTATGGCCAAGATTGATATTGAATATGAATGGCAGCCTCCTAGGTGCGGGACTTGTAAAGTGTTCGATCATCTGGAGAATTTGTGTCCGAAGAAGTCGACTAATTACGCAAAGCGATCAAGAACGGAAGGCAAGATTAAACAGGCTGTTTCTAAGCCTATGGTTGACATGGGTAAGCTAAACAACGGTAAACAGGTTAGTTCTCAGCGCTATATTAAAGGAATTCGTGTTAACATACCTAAGACTAAGCTTGTTTACCGTGCGGTGGTTAAACCGCAAGAAGGAAAACATGTTCATTGCAACATGGAAAAGGTCACGACTACAACCAAAGCACCGACTCTATCTGAAACTTCAAGCAATGATAAACCAAAATATATTAATGATGATATTAGTCTTGCTGATGCTAGGAAGTTTGTAGATATGAAAAACGAAGAGGAGTCGATACTTGAATTTATTGGGAATAATAATAATGAGGGCTGTAGTTCATGGGACAAATCGGATGCTAAGGTTTCGTCTACGAAACTGGATTCTTCTATGGACGTTCTTAATGCAGATTCGGATACGGACATAGAAGAGGTTGTACTACCTGGTGAGGGATCTTCTTTTCCTAGCTCTTCGTTGGGGGGCGGGCATTCTTTAGAAAAGGAGGTCCAAAATGTCTATGATGACCATGATGATCAATTTGATGAATACTCGGGCCTCTATCAAGAATTTAGTGATCAATTTGATTTCAAGCTGCGTAGTCATAGGAAGTAATTTATTTCTGTTTTGTCATAAGATCGACATGTCGTTCTTATGTACTAGAAAGGGAAGTAGCAAATTTATTCTTTACTGTATTTTGCCTATGTAACGGGCCGAGATGAGGGACTTCACCCTCATCCATTGTACTTCAACGTTTTTTTTGGTGTAATGCATTTTACCGGGGTCTGTCCCCTTTACCCAAAAAAGTAAGGTCGAATGGATTGAGGTATTTTAAGAATAGGATTTGGTTACCCTTGTGTCAATCTGAGGAAGATTCTTTAGGAGTGCGAGATTTGGTGATGAATGAATCTCATAAGTCGAAGTATTCAATACATCCTGGATCGGACAAGATGTATCAAGATCTTTAGAAAGTTTATTGGTGGCCGAATATGAAGGCAGATATAGCACAATATGTTAATAAGTGTTTAACTTGTGCGAAAGTGAAGGCTGAACATAAGAAACCGTCTAGATTATTAGTGCAACCTGAGATTCCTGAGTGGAAATGGGAGAAGATTACTATGGATTTTGTGACAGGTTTGCCAAGGACTGCAAATGGTAGTGATATGATATGGGTGATTGTAGATAGATTGACTAAGTCTGCTCACTTTTTGCCAATGAAGAAGACGGATAGTATGGAGAGGTTAACAACAGTGTATGTAAAGGAGATTGTTTGTCGACATGGTGTGCCTTTGTCGATAATTTCTGATCGTGATAGTAGGTTTACTTCAGAATTTTGGAAGTCTTTGCAAAAAGCGATGGGAACGGAGTTATGTTTAAGTACAGCATATCATCCGGAAACTGATGGACAAAGTGAGAGAACGATTCAAACATTAGAGGATATGCTTCGTGCATGTGTGATTGATTTTGGAAATGGTTGGGATAAGCATTTGCCATTGGTTGAATTTTCGTACAGTAATAGTTATAATTCTAGTATTAAAGCCGCTCCATTTGAAGCTTTGTATGGACGTAAGTGTAGATCTCCAGTGTGTTGGAGTGAGGTAGGAGAAAGTCAATTGACTGGGCCTGAAATGATATTTGAGACGACTAAAAAGATTGTACAAATTAAGAAGCGTTTGTTATCTGCCAGAAGTAGACAAAAGAGTTATGCTGATAACAGAAGAAAACCATTGGAGTTTGAAGTAGGAGACATGGTTATGTTGAAAGTATCTCCATGGAAAGGAGTAATACACTTTGGAAAGAGAGGAGAGTTGAGCCCGAGATATGTTGGACCATTTAAGATTATCCAAAGGATTGGATTGGTGGCTTATAAGTTAGAATTGCCTGATGAGCTTAAGGCGATTCATAATACTTTTCATGTGTCTAATTTGAAGAAGTGTTTAGCTGAAAGGGATGTGGTAATTCCATTGGAGGAAATTCAACTTGATGATAAGTTGCATTTTATAAAAGAACCTGTAGAGATAATGGATAGGGAAGTTAAGAAGTTAAAGCATAGTAGAATTCCGATTGTGAAAGTGAGATGGAACTCTAGACGTGGGCCAGAGTTTACGTGGGAACGTTAGGATTTCTTTAAGGACAAGTATCCTCATTTGTTTAGGAAGGATTAAGCGCCGCGGACGTTGCTTCTTTTAAGAAGGGGGGGATGTGACAACCCAAAACCGAGGTCATTGCTTAATCTTATTTTACGATTATTTTTGAAATTTTTGGATAAGTTTGAATGATATTTATTTTTGGAGGTTTAAGTTTAAACCAATGTTGGAAGGTTTATATTGTAATTTTATTAAGTATAAGGAGTATTAGCAAGCGTGATGTCGATGGATGCCAAATATTTTACGTCTTATTGTCGGTTGTTCGATTTTTGTCATTTTCGAGGTTTTATTTTAAATGACGTGTTAAGTCAAGTCGAGAGTCGATATTATTATTTTTGAGGTACGTTTTAAATTTTTAAAAGTATCTTTATGAAACCCGAGCCCCGTAAATATTTTGAAAATTGACTAATAGTTATTTCCCGCTTTTTAGCTAACTATTTTCATTTTTAGCCACAACTATTGCCAAATTGCAACCAAGGTCCCTACTCCACTATATATAAAGCTTAAACAAACACACACTCTCACATTTCACAACTAAAAATTTTCACCATCTTCTTTCTTTCTCTCTCATTTGCCGAAACACAACCCACCCTCACAAACACATACAATTTTCAATTTAACTCAAGTTTGAGGATGAATTGAGCTAAACTAATCATAGACCCACTCTTATAATTGATCAAGGATCACATTGGTGTAAGAATTTTACACATGCAAGGCATTTTTATTTTTTTGATGTTGGTAGGTAGAAACCATGATCATGCATGGTGTTTTTAGCATGATCCATGGTGGTTCTTGCAAGAATCTTTGTTAAAAACTTTATTTTAATCTAAAGGTTTTATTTTTTATGATGATTTAGATGTTATGGTTCATATATGTTGATGTTAAGGTATAATAATGATCATTTCTATGGTTGGTTTTGATAAAAAAGTTTATTTTGTACAAGTTTTTAGTAGTCATTTTATAACAGTAAGTAAACTGTAAAATCCGAATTTTTATGTTTTGGAAATGGCTTAACTAATCGCCTAGGGTTGTAGATAATTTTATTAGCTTCGATTTGATATAAGGTAGAGCTTCTAGCTCCAAACGAGCGCGAATTTATGATGTTTTGAATGATCGTGTACCGGGAGACGAGTATCGGCACTACAAATAGTTGTTGTCGATATTTGGATCGAATCTCGGGGACTCTAAATAGAAGTTTTTAAATGTGTAACCTAATGATAATGAGGTGTTTACCTTATAGGTTGAGTTTACTTTAAAACCCGAGTGTCGGTTTTGTAAACGGGGTCATTTAAAGAAGTTAAAACGGTTGTATGAAAAATTATCGTAAATTTGTCCGGATTTTGTAGTTTGAAAGTGAGTCGGGTAAAGGACTTTAAAAGTAATTTCATTTGATAAACATGTAGGAGGACTTTCTATATATAGTAATTTAGTTTATCGAGTCGTTTCATAAACGTTTGACGAGTTTAAAAGAGGTAAATAAGCTAGTACATGTAGTATGTACCGGCGGATTTTATTAAAAGTATAAAATGGTAAAGTAAATGTGTAGTAAAGTATAATGAAGTTATTTATATCGTTTTCTCTCGATTTTATCGTGACTTTATGAGTTTGAGTTTGATGTTGTTATGTATTATTTAGTTCTCGAGTCATTATTAACGAACGCGCCTTATTTGATAGGTAGCGGTTCTCGTGTTTGAAAGGCATCCATTATCATCGACGATCATCTCGCTAGATCTCTTATACTAAGGTGAGTCTGTAGCCTCGCTTTTTATGCTAGCCACTAAATGTTTTATACCCGCGAGGGGGATACATGCTATTTGAAAATAAATGAACACAAGTCATGAGTAATTGTTGGACCCAAATGTTGCCTAAAGTTGATTTCATTGTATTGAGTAACTTGTTGCTAAAGACCCTAAATTCATGAGCCGTTAACTATCTTTTGACTTGATGTTGTAGGTAGAGAATAGCCTCTTATTCTAATGATAGTACTATTGGGTTGACCACCCTATCTGAGACCAGGGCATTACGTTGAGTAACCCGCTGGGAAGGATAATTTTACGTGAATAAGATTGTGGTATTCTAGCAATTGATACCCTAGAGGGGCAATGGTTTTATTCTAGTCATGCCGGCATTTGGCGTGGGTGACTATTTGGTTAAGGGGTCGGTGTCATGAGCTTAAATATAATGTTTGTTTATTATTATTATTATTGCCTTGAATATAGATTGTGTACACGACAATTCTATAAATGATTATGATTGATTTTCTTCTTGTGTTCAAATGTGATTTGATAAACCTATAGACTCGCTCAACATTATTGTTGACTCGTCTTATGCATGTATTTCAGGTAATAGGAAGTGATGGAGCATGGAACTTTGCTGTGGAGGTTGTGGCTTGGCTTTTGGAAGAATGTTGGTCTAAAAATTGTTTCTACCTTTTACTGTTGAACAATTTACTTTATGTTGTGTACTGTACTAAACTTGTGTTGGTTGTTGGTCGAGATCCATGGGGACTAAACGCTTTACTCTGGTGTCGTGTCAGTACACTTATGGGATGAAATTTATGTTTTAGACCTTTTATGAAAATCTTGTTTATATTATGTGTAAACGTCTCACTTTTGAGTCATTCAATACCTTGTGTGATGATGCTTGTGTCTAGCACCCAATTGTGTATTTCCGCTACGCAATGTAAATTGAGGGTGTTAGATAAACGCTTCTCAAAGGGAAATTTGATGGTGATCTCATTAACATTTAGTTCTGATATAAAATCTCATATATATGAAAGTCGGGCGATTTTTTAGTTTCAGAACCAAGAGCCGCGGTTCTAAACCGACACTAGCCGAGAAATTAAAATCTTACATTTATACTATACTTAACAAAATATAATAAAAAATAATTCACAACAAAATTTTGAGAAATAAAAATGCAAACGACAAGCATAAATAATACCCGCCCATCGGGCTATATATATATATATATATATATATATATATATATATATATATATATATATATATATATATATATATATATATATATATATATATATATATATATATATATATATATATATATATATATATATATATATAGGGATGGGTTCTAGAGAAAACCTTATGTTGATAGAAAACTTAGAAAACAAGTTACAGGGTGCGTTTTGAAACATATCAAACCTCAGGGTAGATAATGGAATTCAGGAAAAAAGCGGAGGATAGAATATGTAAAACTCTATAACTTATACAGTTTGGGGATATGACCGATCAAAACACACATTTCGTACACATCGATATCTTCGACCAAGCCACCATGACCACCACAGCTCCGACCATCCGCTGCTCCGATCAACGGAGTTCCTACCAGCGCTGTTCCGACCACCGTTGCTCTGATCACCGATGCTCCGACCATTATGCTCCGTCGTCATTCCCGTAACCAGAATATGCTCTGACCTTCCATTAGCACCGTCAAAATCATCGACGATATCGGTTAGTATCTTTTAGGGCTTAAATTCTTATTATTACGATATCAGTTAGTATCTTTTAGGGAATCAGACCATTGGCAGTGGTTGCATTATGGTATGTAATAGCAAAAACGATATGTCAGATGATCTTGCTCGGGGGTAGGATGTTGTGAAATATCACTAAGCAACTATAATAACCATACAAATATAACAGACTTCAACCTTTGTAGCTATGCGTTTTTCCTTGAACAAGGGAAGTACACCTTTTCTTCCAAAGACCTGCTTGATTTTTCGAGTGAAGAAAAGAAGTCGATGTAAGTTGAATGGGACATTAGAAATAAAACTTGTGACATAGCATGTGAGGACACAGATAACCTTTTATGAAAGGGACACAACGAACGTGATCAAAGTTATACTGGTTCCAGATATCGATATCGCTGTTGTTGCTTACCTGGTTATGAAGGCAACTCTTATATTGCAAATAACTGCACTAGTAAGTTTTGAATTTTGATTCAAACTTTGTGTCTTAATCTTAATATTTTTCTAGTAATGATAATTTTAGCCATCTTTTACTCTTACCAAATAGCTGACATTTTCCTATTGCACAGATATTGACGAGTGTGTACACCCAGGTCATGGTTTCCTACATTGCTGGGTTGATATACCAGGAACTATATGTATTCTTGTCTAAAAGATTTTTCTGGCGATGGCATAGTAAGTGGAACTGGTTGCACTACCAATGAGTCACTCATCATAAAGATTTCCATAAGTAAGTAGAATCGATATTTCCTCAAATGCTAGCATGACTGGAATATTAGAACTTAAATTTAATTAGAAAATCATTTTTCTGTTTAATTATATTGTTTTTAATAATGTTTTAGGTCATTAGTTTTAAATTATATTAAGCCATTAGTTTAAAACTATTTTACGACATCGATGTATAATGATAATGAGCATTTAATACATAGTAATGTTTTAAGGCATTAATTAGAATTTGTTTTACGGCGTCAGTTAGAGTTTGTTTTACGGCATCAGTTAGAGTTTGTTTTACGGCATCAGTTAGAATTTATTTTACGGCATCAATTAGAATTTTTTTACGGCATCAGTTAGAATTTTTTTACGGCATCAGTTAGAATTTGTTTTACGGCATCAACGAGCATGTGTTTTAAGGCACCCATTAGAATTCTTTTTACGACATCAGTTAAAATGTATTTTAAGGCATCACAGAGAATTTGTTTTAAGGCAACAGCCAGAACTTTTCAACTATTGCTCCACTTGACGAAAAACCTAATAAACACACCTTGTTTCTTCAGTGACCAGGCCTGCTCCAAACACACCTTTTTCAGTAAGTTGATAAAAAAACACTACAAGAATAACATGTTCCAAACACACCCCGTTGTATTAGTGACTTGTGCTGCTCTTTTTTTAAGTTTTCTGAATCAAACAACATGAATTATACCTATATATATGATTTAGTGACTCGTCTAGAGTGTTTGGAACAAACCAAATAGGGCTAAATAATCTATATAATTGCAGGTTATCTATAACTAAAAGTATATGTTAAAATGTGGTTGCAGGTTCATTACCCATTTAGGCATGGATTATGCCTCTAAATTTTGTCTTCTGGTGCTTGTTTCGCTGCCTTTGATCGTACATGTGACCACTTTTTGACCTATATTTCCAAAAGCGTTCATATTTTTCTCTCCAAGGGGACAAACGAGTTAACTTGCTGCATGATGCCCAAAGTGTATTTCGATGCATAAAACCTCCTGAATCACTTCTATTCGTAGAAGTTAGGGTTAATATCTTAGTAGTAACCTGATTTACTTTGTACTATAGAATACTTGCTATTTATTACGCAAATTTGCAACCATATGATACTTCATGTTGACATTGCTAGGTGTTTGAATGAACTAAAAGCCTTATGCATTGTATATAATTTATACGTATTTTTTTTATAAGATTGTCGCCTCGTGTACGTGATGCGCGCACTTTCGCCTCATCTTTTTGACCCTCGACGCATCGGTGCGCTTCGCGCTTTTTAAAACCCAGGCCTAACTTCTTGGTGCATATTTAGATTACAATTGTTAAAAAAATATAATTTTTTATTACAACAGATATTGTGCTAGTATAAATAAGTGTTTCGATGGACGTCAGTTGTTGTATATTTAGGGCATCGATAAATATATTAGGAATCTGTTTGTATTTTTAAGATACCGATAAACATATTAGGGAATCTATTTTTTTGTATATTTAGGGAATCAATAGACATATTAGGGAATCTGATGTTATAGCGGACACATATGTGGAGCTAGGATGTTAAAAGACAATATTTATATTAAAAAATTAGATATGAGTTTTAAGGAAAATCATACCAAAATTCAGTTTATGAAGCAAATGAAAATTGGTTTGTAGTTGTGAACTGTTTTCAGTTGATGACCTTATCACAAAATATATCTCTTATCAGTTTTCACATTTACTGTGACAAGCAATGTAAATAAATAAAAATTAATCGTTGTCGGTTTCAACCCTTGCTTATTAATAGGGCACATGACTCAATTCAGTTATGTCGGTCTGTAGCTGGTAAAAGATGTATGATGAAGAACATTAGCCTAAATGATAAGGATCACATGATATATGTTTTTGGATGTTATCAAGGTTTTTGTGATATGCAATGTGTCTGAGTAATTTGGTCCAGCTTTCAGGGGTATTAACTAAATATGAAGATTCGTGTGTTGAATGGTTTCAAGTTGCATATAATCAGTATGCACAAATTGTTCACGTCAGGTTAAAGGTTTAGGTGTGCAGGTTATCAAGATCCAGTCCAGGTAAGCTTTACTATTTATTCTGGAAGTATATGGTTTGTTATTATTTAGAATGATTCTTGGTATTTAGCGTATGAGAGTTTTGTGGTTCTTATGGTTTTAGACTATAAAATTGTTTCAAACTCAAGTTTTAGTTCAAGTTTTTTTAAATTCGATGGTATGATAGTTAAAAGTTATTTCAGAGGGAAATAAGGCTGCTGGAAATATTGGTTAAATAGGAATTAACGGATCTGCTATGAAGCTTCTTTATGTAAAATGGATTCAGCTTTCAAAAAACTTTTACTAGTCTCAAATTGTTTACTTGATACTGATGGTACTTCACAGCAAGTACTTCTTGTTCAGTAGGTTCAGGCTTGGTATTGGCATTTTGGTATTGTTTGCTTAGATAACCAATTATGTGCATGTTTTTAAATACTAAATGTATGCAGGTTTTGTCTACAAAGTATATAGAAGCTTGCTAAATGAGCGTAAGTGGTCAAAGATTGGAATATAAGGAAATAATATTATGTTTTTTTATATATGTATGCCGGGATATATGACAAGTATCTCTTATATTCACTTGCGTAAAAGTTGTTATCGCCTGTGGGGCATGACTGAACGCTTGCTTTTCTATAGTTGGAAGGGCAAATGTTTGTTCTGATGCAGCTGCAGAAGGTGCTTGATTTTTTTTGGGTAAAGGGGACTTAAAAACCCCGGTAAAAAGAAGGTGCTTGATTTGGATGCACCACTGTTTACCGACCAGAATGCCTTCTGGTTTTAGCTATAGCTTCTATAGGAGACAAAGATACCGAGTTAACCTCCCATCTGAGGTACACAAATGTTATCCGTTGCGGTTATAAGTTATAACTCTGCATTAGTTCGGACTTTAAACACAAAAAGTGATTGTTTTTCACAAGATACGTAGTGTTTGTAATTAAACATGAAAATTTCTATGCTATTATTGATATACTATGGTCTGTTTAGTTGGCTGACATGCAATAAGGTATCACTTTTGCAAATTCTGTATATAACTCATTATATCATAAATGAATATATCCCATTAGTTTATTCAATACTTGGGCATTTGTTTAGGATAATTTACCCCATCCATTTGAGGTACTTTAGTGCATCAATTTGAATCATAATTTTGTGTATGGGTTATTGTAGGCTCGTGTTTCTCAATATCTGATGGTGGGACCCAATGTACATTGAAGCTATGCATTCAGAAGGATCTGCTATGAGAGCTTCATGCAGAGCGTCACGACCTTATGTTAGAGATAAATGTTCATATGAACATGGCTGTTTATCTTCCCGTTGATAGCTTATAGCCTATGGGAGGCTCTTTATTTTCTCATAGTCATTGTTCTTCGTATACCGAGGTTCTACGGGAGGCTCTTTAGCACCGAGGATATTCTCTAACCCTGTGACGTGTGATACATTCTTGTAGGGAACTCTCTGAAAAGGCCCATAAAGCAAACAAATCGTGGTGGCGGTTAAGTGGTTTGCTTGGAGACTAGAACTGTTTATTTATGTACATTCTGCTTCAATCCCTTTTCATAGTAGCGACAGTGGCACTCACATGGAATCTTTCTGTTGTATGAATTGCACCTAGCATTTAAATTACTCAAGGTGTCAACAACTGTGTGGAATGGTGGTTCATTATTACTAGAAGTCATGCCACGACAAGTCATTTATCAAAGAAAAGAAAACAAAAATCGCCCAGCCTGTACAAGAAATAACCAGCAGATTGAGTTCATGAAACTACAACCGAGGTAAATCACGGGTCTAAAACCAGTCTTAGATTAATTTGTTTCCATATTTTCTGGACTTTTATTTGTGTGACATGGAAGTATCCATTATAGGTTTTTATTTTGTTAGATTGTTAGTTATTTTACCTGTAGATGTTTATATTTAGACCTTGTTGAACAAAAGTTTGTTTGCTTACTTTCTTGAATACCTAAATGTGTGCCAAATTGTTGATGATTCACGCTTGGTGTACAAATGAGAGTATGACTCGGCATCTGGTTTTTATGCAGGTTGATTGAACTGTTCTCCAGGGTAGAGATTGCGCACATTGATATGCTGACTAAGCTTCCAGTTGACCATGTGAGAAGAAACTATCTCATATGATATTGGACAAGTTTACTCGAACACTCGATCAGGGTCTGAGAAAACATTTAATAGCTAGTAGGATTATTTGAGTGATCTTACTTTATGTACGGGGAGACTAGTGGGGAGAACATTTAGGCTGAATAAGTTTAAACATAAGCTTCTCATCACATGGAGTGTCAATGTTGCAATACTTCAAAGATTGTAATCTAATACTATTTTTTTGTGAATATTTTTGTTGCTCTACACTAAAACATGATCTTTGAGATCTTTACTTACAATGTTATTGTATGCTTAGTGCTTCTTTATAAATTAATCTGTTTGTATATATTGGGCATCGCTGAGCATATTATTACGGCATCCATAAGCATATTAACATGGCGTCTCTTTTTGTAGCAACCATGATCTTAACGCACCATCACCACCTACTGGTTTAGTCTTTATATGTCATGTTTACGTAGAATATAAGTGAGCTTAATGCATCATCATATGCTGGTTCAGTTTCTATGTAAGTTATGTTTATTAGAATAATGCAATACATCTTATGAAACTGTAAATGTTCAGTTTTTATGTAAGTTTTGTTAATTAAATATGATCACAGACTGTTCCAGTTATACATGCCATTAGTAGCTGTAAATGTTCAATATTTGAGCATCATATAAGAATAAGATTAACAACTTTCATCTACAAAATATATTCGATTCATGTTCACTCTTCTTCAAATCAGAATAAGCCTGACAACCATTTATCATGGGGGAAGTGGTCTCAACTTGGTTTGCAAATTTATCCACAACATCGTCAACATTGCTTTTGTTGTTGTATCAGCTTTTGCTTTAGTGTGGTTATCATAAATGTAATTTCCTCCGGAGATGTTGCAATACTAGTTTCTATAAGGTTTTTAGCCATATTTCATGTTTTATCTGTTTAATCTTGTATATTAGTGCTTATATCCATGGATCCTAACCACTCTTCTGATTTCCTCATCTCGCCCAATCAAAAGGTCAAGCTTTCTAGCTTTTTCCACTCTTGTATTTGGAATTGGTATCTCCAGAACAACTCTTCACTTTCCCTTCTTTCCGTATAACCATATCAGTATCATTTTTCACACGAGATGCGCTAAAACCTGCTTCTTTCATAAGATCTACCATCTGGGAGTCTTGCAAACGACACATAATCAGCTGATCAATCTCCACTTGTGTGTAACCAGATTTCTTTTGTACTTTCTGAGCATTGTAGATCATAATTATTAAAGAATTTCTTGCAGGAATATGATCAGGAGCAGGGGACTCAAAAGGGAGTTTCTAAAGCTCAATTGAAGACCCTTTCGACTCCATTGCCAGCCTCTACACCACCTGCATTGCTCACCACTTGTATGAATATGTCATTAGGGTCGAAGATTAAAGCGGCGGTGACGTGGAGAGGTGTGATTCGTGCATGTCCGTTCTGTATTGCAAGTACCTGACTTGCAGTTGCAGCGAGGGCCTCATTTGTCATGTAAGTTAATTTGCCTTGTTTCATATTTGACAATACTTTTAATAAACCTACAATCACAAACACGATATCAAAAATAAGCATCACATTTTGCTATATTTAAACGAAAATGTTAAAAGCTTGTTTTTATGGAAAGTAACAAACACATAAACATGATCCTAGGCATTCCCTTAATACATCACCTTTTATAACTATAATTATCAACTGATGAAAAACACGTCCCTATATTAAAAAAAATCAAAATTTTGCATCTAAAACACAATTTCAGGTTACCTAGTTTTTTATTCTTTTCACTCCTATCCCACATGTTCTCAAAATATATCATTTGACTGTTTATATATATAAGTGCATCAAAGTCATAAATCTCATTCAAACATTTTATCAAACACGTTGTGTTTAGTTTTTGTAACCACATTCTACAAGTTTTTTTTTTCTCTCAAATTCGCTTAAAATAACCAATCTAAGAACATATATGATGATTACAGAATCATAATTCATAAAATAAGGTACTAACTCATCAAATAAGGATCGGTATAAATAATCTCTAATTAACACATATAATGTTTATTTTTATTAACATAAATAACAAAACAATAATTAAAATAATTAACAAACTTACTTTATTTGGTGATTTGAGACACTAAAACGAGAAAGAAGAAAAGAAATAGATCGTGAAACCAAAGAAAGAAGAAAAAAACGAGTACAAAATGCGTTTATATATGATAATTAGAAATCGGTTGAAAAGATACATAAATACCCCTTGAAAAAATAAAACATTGACAATCATGTCCCTGTAGTTTGGTTGGAAAAAAAGGAGGGGAAAAAGGCTTGATCCAACGGTTGGAAGGAGGTTTTCTAGGTTTTCCACCGAGATGAAGTTTTCTATCGATCCCATCCCTATATATATATATATATATATATATATATATATATATATATATATATATATATATATATATATATATATATATATATATATATATATATATATATATATATATATATATATATATATATATATATATATATATATATATATATATATATATATATATATATATATATATATATATATATATATATATATATATATATATATATATATATATATATATATATATATATATATATATATATATATATATATATATATGTATATATATATGTATATATATATATATATATATATATATATATATATATATATATATATATATATATATATATATATATATATATATATATATATATATATATATATATATATATATATATATATATATATATATATATACATATATATATATATATATATATATATATATATATATATATATATAACATATATATATATATATACATATATATATATATATATATATATATATATATATATATATATATATATATATATATATATATATATATATATATATATATATATATATATATATATATATATATATATATATATATATATATATATATATATATATATATATATATATATATATATATATATATATATATATATATATATATATATATATATATATTGATCCACGTGACTTTATTGAGCCGCCCACAATGGTTATGTAAAATCCGAATTTTTGAAGTTTGAGAAAAGACAAGACTTTTTAAAACTAAGCAAATCTTGGATTTTTACCTCAAATATCACTTGGTTAGGCTATGGTTGCATAAAGAGCAACATACTCATAAGAGTATCTTGACAAAGGGTGACAAAATATTTGGATAATATTTTGATCAAGTTTTAGAGGTGACAAATAGATCTACGTTTAATTCTAGTTTAAATTGAAGTTGATTAGTGTGAGAACAAATAAGTTAAAACACACAAAGGCTAAATCAATAGTACAACTTCATGAAAAAATCATGAAGGAAGTTAAAGTACAAGAAATAAGTAAAAACAACTAACTAAACAAAAGCAAACTATTATAATCTTGATTTAGTAGTCTTCTTAGGCTTGAGCTTTTGGAAAGATATTTTTGAAAATATCATCATTCATCTTCTAGGAGGAGGAGGATTGGTAAAAAAAAGTTAACAAGAACTCTTGCAACTTTATATGACGCCCAATCATTTCCATTCTAAGAGAATCTATGATGTTAAAGTTATGAAGGCAACATGGACAATTAGCACCATTTCCCACAAAGTAGTCAAGGAAAAATGGATCACCCAAGAGGTTTGAGATAGGAACACCCACAATCGGAGTGTTAGGAGGAGGATGAGGCATGGTATCTAAAGGTGACATGGGTGAAAAAGGTGAAGACTCAATAAAGTCATCCATAAAAGGAATGCCTTGGAGGGGTGAAGGGTTCACATCCAAGAGAGGACTTGGAGTGAAAGGTGAAGTCAACTCATTCATCCTATATTGGAATGAAGAAGAGGAATAACCATAAGAATGGTTAGTACAATGAGTTGAGCTAGTCTTGCATGATGACAGAGGTGGTGAGGGTGATGAAGAAATGAGAATTAGAGAAGTCTCATTCTTGGGTGTAAGAAAAAATGAAGAACCTTGGTTAGGTATCTTAATTCTTATCTTAAGGCTCTTTTTGGTGAAAGAGTGTTTGGAAGAATTTAAGGATCTTGTGAATACCATGGTTGTGTGTTTAGGTTTAGAAAAGCTTAGAAGATGAAGAAGAAGAAGAACCAAGAGTGGTATAAGAAGAGAAGGAGATGATCCAAAATGGTAATGTGTTAAAAATGATTTTGGTGAATAACTAAAATTGCTAGGCTTAATTTGGAAAATGCTATTGTTTTAGCAAAAAATGTATCCATGTTTACAAAGATTTATAGAGAAAATAGTATAAAGCAAAGATTCTGTCGAAATTCAAACTCGCAGTTCGTTAAATGCACCCGCGATTCAATAGCGATAAAGAACCTCCGGGAGCTAAGGCTCCGTCGACATAACCCCTAAAAAATGTGACTTCCAACATTTTTCACAAGCCCGGATTTTAAACCTTAGTTTATCAAGCCAAAATAGATTACCAACCAAAATCTAACAAGCTAACTAACACATAATTGCACATAAACATGTAAATTGAAAGTTCAATCACATGAAACAAAGTTAGGATTAAAATCTAGATAATCTAAACAATCAAGGATTAATGCACATCAAAGTATAATAAAAGATAAATGTCTAGTTCAACACAAAGTCTAATGCAATAATAAAAGTTCAAAATTAGAAACCAATGTTAATAACCAAGTCATCCAAATAATGTCATCACAAAAGACTTCTAAGTAGCATCACTTCTTTTTTTTTGCCAAACTTCTTGAGCATATTCCCCATGGCCTTGAAAGCTCCCCTCGTCTCAACACGATGATCGTGCAACTCCCCTCGGGTATGAAGGTTGGAACGAACATCCTCAAGGTTGAAATTAGGAGTAAGTTGAGTCGATGAATGAGAAGGAGGAAGATGTATTTGGTCTAGCCCATCTATGAAAGTGTTCAAAGATGGGGTGGAGCCACTCAGAGAACCAACATTGGTACTATTTCCAACATCATCACCATCACCTGATGAAGTGGAATTTTCCTCATCGGATGGTTCTCGTTGATCACCTCTATGCGTACCTCGATCACTCCTAACCTTTCGTTGACGTGCCCCTTGAATCAGATACATCACACAATTGGCGTGCAAGTTGGTGGAGAGACGAAGTAGAGGATAGTCATGATCAACCTTTCTAAAAAGGAGAGTGAGAAACATGGCATAGGGAAGGTTTGTTTTAGGCTTGGCGAGGATATAATTGATTCGTCGAGCGATGAAGTATGCAGGATTGTAATCGATGGAATGGAATATGCAACACATCATATGAGCCATAAAAGCCGAAACATGATCCCGGTTTCCACCATGACAAAATTCATTCTCACTAATAATGTCGTTCTAAGAGACCATACATGTATTAAGATAGCTTACGAGTATCTCATAAGGTGACAAAACACGCTTCTTAGAGTGGATACTACGTACAACGGATCGATCACGACCTTGAGTAATAGTGACAAGGGTAAGGTCTAAGTCAACCACTTCGGTATCATATGGAGGAATGTCGACACAAGTATCCAAGGATTTAATCCTCCATGAATCCGTGAAACGACATTGACCTTTATATGGTACTTGAAGTGCCTTACCAAATTCCTCGTGAGAGTAGCTAATGGGTCGACCACGAATGGCGAACTTAACAATCATTCCATATTCATTTATATGAAGGGAATAAGTGCTAAAGAACTCTAAGAGGAATTGAGGATAGATGACCTCATTGATGTATAGCAATCAATCAAATTTATTATTCCTAAACATTTTTCGAGTATAACGATATCTCAATATCCCCAAAGACAACCCGACCCTCATGAAAGAAACGGGTTTGAACTGAACGAAGAGTGTTACCAAGAGTTTCGAATTCACAAGTATCGGCAAGGTTAGGCATATAACGCTTGGTTTCTTGATGGTCATTTTGATATACCGAAGGCATGATTATGAGCCTATAAAAAATAAAAATAGTTCCATAATCACTCGATGTTACATATAGATTAGTAAAAATGAAAACCACAAGAATGTGTTTAATCAATTTCTTGACTAACCAAATGATTATTCCTTATCATTCTTATGTTCACAATGTAACAATTTTATCTTTGACAAATGCATATGAACTATGCAAATCAAACATGAACTTGAACATTTATTTTCAAAATTCATTTTTAGGTAAGCATTAACAATGCAATTACCAATGTGTTCAAGGGTTCATATACATTCCATTAAACCAAATTACTTTTATTAAAATTCGGATTTGTTCTATAAGTGAGTTTAGTGAAATCACAAGGAATACGAACCTAAGGAATCATAGCACTAAAACTATGTAAACCCACATTCCTAATTTGGTTCTAATTGAATTTAATTTCGAAAGTCCCCAATTATGAAATTAAGAACCCTAGAACAAATTGATTGAAATTGAATGAAGATACTTACAATTAATTTTTGTCAGATAAAGGATGAGTGAAACCCTTGTCTTGAAATCAATTAATTTGAGTGATTTTGGAAGGTTTTGAAACTTGTTAATGGTGGTTTTATGGTCTCCCCCGTCGTGACAGAAAAGAAGGAAGAAGAGGGTGTTTTTGAAAAAGTGTAAAATAATAAAACCAGATTATTTTATGCTCAGTGGAGCGCGTCTCCTTATACATAAAGAACTGCTCATAGCATCGCGCCTATTTAAGGGACCGCGGGAAGAGCATGTGTTTTAACTATGAGAACGAAAGAAAATTTTCAAAACAAGTTTATATAAAATACATAAACATATATTAAGCCTTTTGGAAATAATTGGACCACTTTAAGACTAGGTTATAATACCTTAATGAAGGATTACGAGTGTAATCGAAACCAAAAAGACCGAATCCCAAAAACGACTATTCGTAAGAAATAAGAGACAGGGGAGAAACCAAGAGGAGTGAATCAAAGCCAAGTAAAAATTCTCAAGAGACAAATGACAATCTTCAAATTGTAGAAACGAAGAGCTTGTGTCATATATAGTGGTTTAAGACGTGTCTTTCTGGCGTAAGACGAAACGGCTTTGGTAATGAATCATACCTAGCAATTTTTGTTATATAGAGTAAGAACACTTTCTCTCCCATGTGATCGGACAAATATCATAATTAAGGATCACAATGACAAATATTCTTGAATATTTGAATTCCAAATGTGTAGTATCCTAACTACAACATATGATGTAGTTTGGTATCTCAAAGGATTAATCAATCAACATAGAGATGAGCTCCATTGTACATAATACACATGATATAGGGCCTACAAACCGTATTAAGTTGAAACCACGTTAATCATGCGTGATACTTTAGCTACTACTAACTAACTCTACAACTCCTATGTGAGCCAAGTATCCAAGACCATGAAGGTTTGAGAGGGTTAAATAATAGAATCACATATCACAAATAAATATCAAGGCAAGGATGCCAAGAGCAATAACATAGTCAAGTAATGATCAAAATATAGATCAAAGAGCGTGTGGAAGGACGAAAGTGTACCTTAGCCGCAAAGTGCATCCTAAGTCTTCTATGGACTAACGCAACACCCGAACTTGACCAAAGTGCATACTAACTCTTCAAGGACTAGTATCACATTCACCAATCTTAATATCATCATCCCATGATGTTGGAGATCAAAAGGAGATGAGTCATCAAAAAGTGTAAGTAACTCAATCCACAATCAAATTAATGACTAGCAAATCTAAAATGTATAATAACTACTAAAAAGATCATAATCAAGATGAGTTGATATAGCAATAATTTTAGGATCTATTTCTAAAAAAAATTGACCACAAAGAAACTTTAGTGCAACCAACCCTTCTAATTAGTAGAGACAATAGATCGATCCAAGCTTTAAAGCACAATATACTTCAAAGATCTTGTGTGACCATCGCTCTGATACCAATTGAAGAAACTAGAAAGGGGAGGGGGTTAATAGTTTCTATGATTAAGGTCCTAATTTAAAAACCATAAATTAGGCTTGTCCTAAAAGTTCCTTTTACATGAAAACTAGTTTCATAGTTTTTTAGTCAATTTTCATACCATTTGCTATATCTAGTGATAACGAAAGTGCAATGCAGGAAAGTAAGTATGAGTAAGTACGAGTAAGGAAAGAAACAACCTAAGTCAAGACACCAAGATTTATAGTGGTTCAGAAACAAAGCTTTTTCTTCGGTCCTACTCCACTCTTCGAGTACACCTTACTCGAGATTTCCACTATATCCACAAGCTCCCTTCTTGGCGGAGAAAACCTTAAAACGTCGCTTACATTTTTCCGAAACTAAGCTAAATGTCGAGACCTAATCTTAGATAAGACCAATGTACATACGTCGCATACTTCACATTTTCTGACACAAGGCTAGATGTCGAGTTCTAATCCAAAGCTAGAACCAATCTTCGTCACCCATCTTCTTTTCTGATACAAGGCTTGATGTCGAGTCCTTATCCAAAGCTAGAACCAATCTTCACAACTCTTCACTTTCAAGTTGAGTGAGAACTCATAAGACACATACACACAATCACTTTCTATTTTAGTAAGAACTTACACACAAGACTCGTTATAACATAAGACACATCCAAGTATACACATATAACTTGGATCTACACAAGATGAAACCAAGTATACACATATACATTGTATTTACACAAGACTAATCCAAGTATTCACAAATACATTAGATCTACACAAGACTAACCTAAGTATACACAAATACATTAGATCTACACAAGACTCAAATAAACAAAGTGATGAACATGACTAGATCCAAGAAAGGATGATCTTCATCAAGGCTTCATCAAGGCTTCATCAAGGCTTCATCTTTAATCACATCACAAATGTGTGAGTAATCTTCTCGTTGGACAAGTAAATATGGGGATCAAGAGGATAATCATAAGTAAACATACTTAACAAATTAAGTGATCATTTACTAGTAATTTAAGACATAGAAAAGAGATAAGAAGTAGAAAATTGTCCAAAAAGGTTCATTGGAAAATGAAAATATGATCCACTATTAATAGGGGAAAAGGAGCAACGGCTCTCTGGGCGCGGTTCAATTAATAGGCCGGCGGTTCCATATCACTTAGGAACCGCAACCCCCTATTTCAAACAGCGAGAGAGTCCGCTCGTCTTTTTCCTTTAGTGCGGAAATCCCATCTGGTGCAGTTTATACCTCAAGGGTATATTCTTAGGCTATTTGAAATATGCCAAATTTAAACTTTCATTTTCTATATTAATAAAACATTTTCTTAAAAATAGAGTTTATTAAAATATTTTGTCACATTTGTATATATGTGAGTAAAGTTTTGAGGTTAATCACTTTCTATGATCACTAAACATGTATAAGATATGCTTTTTTAAGACTTAAATGATTATTACCTTGATGATAGTGTTTGTTAAATAATTCGTCTTTCAGTTATCTTTGACGATAAATGTTTTTTACATTTTTTCGTGATCAAAATTAAGAAACATTGGTTATTACAAATTATGTTTTTAGGCGTTGGTTGCATTAACACAGCCATACACATATAGATAGGCGAAAAGGATTATAATTAAGTTGACATGAAAGTAAAGACGACAAGACATTGTTCAGTTCTTCTGAGAAGTAGTAGTTGTCATTGGAGACGATGTTGCTGCTCATTCACACTTATAAATTTTTATACATAACATGTCCGACCCCATTTCACCACGATACCTGGTATCATAGTATGATATGAGTACATGCTCGTGCAATTTCATCCCTTTTCTTCTACAAAGATACCTCGAGATATGTATTGCCAATTATACATCAGACTAACGAGGCACCCGTGGTGTTCATGTCTCTTTTGGTTCACTATCAGCTTCATCCTCCTCCTCCCCCTTTTTCTTTTTCAAAATTGATCAAGTGTGTGTTTGTTCAAGTACGAAGCAGATAAAAGATGTTGTTGTAGCGGCTATTGTTGTAGGTGCTGAGACCGAAAATTTTCTACTAAATCGAAGTGATTGGGCTCTTGATCTATGTATGTGTGATAACTGGCGAACATCGAGAGCGTCTTGATACGATTTGCTTTCAGGAAGTGTGTTACTTATATAAGAAGAATCGGTTGTATCATCAAAAGGAACAGTGACTCCACCAACAAGATTTGCAAGTTGCTACTGAAACCCACCAGTAAAAGGTGTCGTAGAAGCATGATTCTTCCTAAAACTTGATCCTACAAGCTCATACCACAACAAATCAAAAGGGTGTGTGGGGTCAACAGTTGACGAGTCAAAACACCATGGAAACAAGAAGGACCGAATATGACATTATATGAAAATTCAAGCTGGTGGATAAATTAGGATTTGTTTCCCCTGCTAAAAGAATTCCCACTGCTGAGTACTTCCCACTGTCATATGTGATAAGTGTTTTTTTGTAAAGGGTTTCCCCAGTAAATATATTAACCAAAAAAACGTTGAAGTACAAAGGAATGTGGCTGAGATACCACATTAACCGCATGCTACATGCAGCATGTTAACACGTGGTTATGCAATGACATAAACACTAACTAAAATAGAACTACAATACAAATAAACTATATAGAAACCAAGATGCAAACATGAAGAAACGCATTCTCTTCAGCTTCCAACAACACCACATAAGGAGCAAAGGAAATCCAAATGAGCCTGCCTCCTTAAAAAACCTTGCCAAAGAAAACCCAGTGGGAAAAACCTTGGACAAGGGAAAAAGAGTACAACCCTCACCCGACACTCCCATCGTGAAAAGCTCTAAAGGTCGGCACCCTCCATTTGTCAAGCAACAAACTCGACCTGGTAGACAACTTCTTAAAATGAAATGAAATCAACTTCAATCGAATAGTATCACAGATAATCTGAACAAGCTGATCAACCGCCATCTGCTTTTTCTTGAAAAGTCTTAAATTACGTTCCATCCATATAAATTACGTAGTAGCATCCAACACAAGACGTGCAAGGATGCTAGGGAAAGACTTTCCCTTAGAAATTGGAATAACATAAGCTAATATATCATCAATTCGAGGAGAGACGCTATCCATATCACAGAGGACCCGAACCTTAGACCAAACCTGCACAGAATAAGAACATTCAAAGAAAAGATGGTCATGAGAATCCGGCACCAATTTACACAGAGGACATCGAATAAGGCTTAAATCCACCAAAGGGCCAACATCCCATTGCCTAAGCCGATCTTGAGTCTTCAAATTTCTTCTAACCACTAACCACAAGTGAATAGAGTGACGAGGAATACAATGAGCGAACCAAACAGCATGGTACCAATTAACCATCAAAGCCCTATGCCGTATGTAATCCCATGCTAATGAAACTGAAAAAGGACGTAAAACCCCATTTATATCCTGCCACATCAAATCATCATCCTTATCATCATTAATAACAGGGACAGGGATAGAGACAATGTTCGAAAATCTAGCATTCCACTCCTGCGGCCATTGCCAAATACCATCAATGATAAGATCCCTAACCTTATTAGAAAGAGAGAGCCCCGATCTTGTGATGCTACGAACCGTAAGAGCGTCTCGTAATGGACACAAATCTGCCCAATTATCAAACCACATAGAAGCAACCTTACCATTATTAATCTTATACCAAATAAACTGACGAATACGTGATCTAATCTGAAGAAGTTTTCTCCAGCCCCAACTCATATCACCAATACATGGAATGTCCCCAAAACTTATATCCTTTAATTTGTAAGAATAAATCCATTTAACCCATAAAGATTCTTTACGAGTAAGGATACACCAGATATGAGAAACCATTAAAGCAACATTAAAATAAGAAAGCTTACGAATACCAAGGCCACCTTCATAAAACGGGGTACAGACAGAGTCCCAAACAACTTTAGCCTTACCTTTCTTCATTTCACCTTAACACTATAAGAAGCCTCTCATAAGCTGTTCCAAATCATGAATAATCCGAACAGGTAAAACAAAGACAAACACCCAGTAAATATGCACAGATGAAAGCACTGAACGAACTAACTAGAGTCTTCCTGCTAAAGAAAGAAACTTATTGCGCCAATCATTTACACTACTCTCAAGATTTTCTACAAGGACTTTACAATCCCTAAATAGAAGCCTAGACGAAATGAGACAAACACCAAGGTATCTGACAGGTAACACGCCTTCAGCAAAAGGCATGATATGTAAAATACTACTTTTAACAGCAGCGGATACATTACAAAAGAAAACAGTGCTCTTAGGGATACTTGGAACCAAACCCGAAGCTATCTTAAATTCCTCCAACGCATCCATAATAACCTGCACAGAATCCAAGTGACCCCTAGCAAACAAGAAAAGATCATCTGCAAAACATAGGTTTATAATACGTTGTTGCTCACAGCGGTAATGAAAATAGAACTCCTCCGCATTAAGAACCCTCCACTGCAACATGAGAGAAAGAATCTCCATAACTAAAGTGAAAAGATATGGAGACAACGGATCACCTTGTCGGAGACCTCTTTTTCCTTGAAACCAGCCATATAGATTACCATTAATGCAAATAGAATACGAAGTAGTAGAAACACACGTCATAATCCAATCAACCATTAAATGGTGGAATCCAAAACCAATCAGAATGTTACGAAGAAACTGCCAGTCCACCGTATCATAAGGTTTCTGAATATCCACCTTAAAAGCACCTCTTGGAAGACCAAAAATTCGATGGTAATTTCTCATCAATAAGATATTATCCGAGATCCTACGACCCGAAACAAAAGCAGATTGATTAATATTAACCAAATCACCCAAATCCCCTTTAATACGATTAGCAATTATTTTGCTAATGCATTTGAAAATAACATTACAACAAGATATGGGGCGATAATCAGTTATCTTATTTGGGACAGAAACCTTAGGGATAAGAGCAATGATTTTATGATTAACCTCTTTAAGAAGTTTTCCATTAGAGAAGAACCCACGAATAACACATGTAAAATCAGCACCCACAATATCCCAAGACTTCTTAAAAAAGCAGCAGTAAACAGACGCTTTATCATCACTCATGGAAAATAACGCGCTTTTAATTTCAGAATCAGAGATGACTCTAACCATATGCGCAACTTTCATAGCACCAAGCTTTCGAACAAACAAATTAGAAGTATTAAAAGCACCTGAATCACTTGCCTGACCAAGAAACTGCTCATAATGAGCAACAAAAGCTCCAGGCACAGCATCACCCATATGTGATAAGTGTGAATAGGTCAGTTTTGATTTAGTAATTATTACTTTATTTAGTCTACATGTACCGCCGATTTCCTTAAGTTAGAAAAGGAACCAGACATGGGTTTATTAATCATGTCATTCTTTCACTATGTAACCTATAGAGTCTTGTTTTCAAGGTGTGAGATTCAACGTACACACACCTAGAGTTATTTGTTTTATTAATGAAAATAACCTTTGGGAATTATTCATATTTGTTAAACATCTTGTTCATATCAATTATGCTATTCCGATGTGATTCATCACATGTACAATTGATAACCTAGATAAATGGTTTCGACTGTTTGAGTCTAAAGATCTTGGATTCCACAATTGGTATCAGAGCCTAAGGCTCTCGATATCTAGGAGAACCAAGATGTTTTTCATGCTCGTGTTGCTGTCCAGAATTCGCGACGGCTTTAGCAACAAATAGCGACGGGTTGCTAGTTCTGTGACAGTTCTGTAACAAAATTAGTGTCGCTAAAGGCTCTGATTTAGGGTTTTTCCAAAAACCTCTAATTGTGAAAAAGATGGGGTTTGATTATTTTTTTCTTTCTTCTTTATTTAAATTCTTGTGTACAAGTTGCTGTTTGCATTTGATAATAATGATGAGTATTGGTCCGATATCAATCGATTGTTATTGTTGTTTCGACTGGTTATGGTGAATTGGTCTGGGACCAATGACGAACCCTAGCTGAGATGCAATTAGCATGACTTAATGGGCATTCATTTAGAAAAAGAAGAAATAAAAAGAATGATTGAAGCTTTAATTTTTGCATTTAGGGTTTGATTAAGGAACCCTAGAATTGGTAATTGTTGTTGTTGTTGTTGTTGTGAAGATGATGATGATTTTTAGGGTTTATTGAGATGTTAATTCCTCAAATTCCTAAAATTATTGGTGATTTATTGAATCTGTGATAGTCATTGAACAAGGCAGTTTGGTTGATGATCGTTTAATGAAAAAGTGTTTTGTGTAAAAACAAAATATGGCCTACTCATGTTACGGTCCAAGCAAACAAATTAATGTGTTCACATGTTGTTTCTCTATGGTTTAATTCTGATTAATACACGGTGACGTATGATCCGTGTTCAATATTTATGTGGGTCCAAGAATTAAAGCGGATGTGATTCAATAAAGTAGCCAAGGAAGAGTTGCGGCTATGGTCCATGTTTTAAGTAGAAAAGGTACTACACTTATTCACGTATGACTTGCACAGAGTACTTGTGTATTTGATTTCATGTGACAAAGAGCATGAAAGGAACGTTTGTTGGTGTAGTTGATATATGGTCCAATAAAAGTCAATCGGTGAATAAAAATAAATCATGTGATGGGTACATATAGAAAGTGGGTCATTCACTTGAATTGATACAAGGGCACGTAGGGTGTTATTAGACGTGCTATCTTGGGTGCAGGTGAGCAGGTCAGAAACGACGTGGTACACAGTGGGTAATTTTAGTTCCACCTGTTTTTGTTATTTTCCTCTGTTACAAATTCATTCTCACTATTTGGGGTTGTTACATTTTAGTAACAAAACAGTGGCATTAAAAGTTCCCCTTGCTATTTCCCTTTGCTTTTGAAAAGTTCCCCCTGCTTCTATTACTATTTTTGGGACAACAATTGGTTTTGAAGTTTGGTTCATTTACAGCAACGGTTTAAAGGTATAAGACTCGATTTATTTACATGATTAATGGGGAAGAATGTTTGTGATGCTATTGACGCTTGAAGAAGATTTTCGCGGGTATGTGTTTTATTATATCTTTAAGTCGTGTTAGTAACAGAACATTGACTTTTAGATAACTTGTTTGTTCTTATACGGAGGTTGATTAGAGCTTGTCAATACTAGTAAAGGTGTAAGATTTATGTAAAATGATGCTCACTGCTCACATTTGCTATTATTTGATAGAGATCCAGGTCTGCCCATACAGCTGACAATATGAGTTTGGAATCACGTGGATAGCGATGGTTTATATAGCTCATAACAATTATGCAAAACCCTAAATAAGATCAAACACACATAGCGGAAGCGATTTAACACGATCATAAATAATAACACATTCATAACTAATCGAATTTAGGGTTACATACCTTTTAGTTAGAGCAAAACCATAAGAACACCACCGAATCACCAATTAGGGTTTGGACGAATTATACCAAGATATAGTTTATAGTGAAACTATATTACGCTCTTGTACACACGTAATGCAATGGATTAATCGTAAGTCTAGCACTAATAAACCGTAGCTTCAACACTTGTGGAATACAGCTAAATCGAAAACCAAGTTTTATGATTCGTGAGGTTTCTGAATATAGCACTATTAAGTAGTGACAAAGCAAATTTTATGATTCGTGAGGTTTCTGAAGAAGAGATTAAACAGGCTATTTTTTCTAATGGTGATGACAAAGCTCCTGGACCTGTTGGTTTCTCTACAGCATTTTTAAGAAGTCTTGGGATATTGTTAAGGTTGATTTTGTGAATGCTATTTGTGACTTCTTTAGAAATGGTAAGCTTCTAAAGGATATCAATCATACTATTATTGCTCTTATACCGAAGGTAACTGTTCCCAAAAAAATTAATGATTATCGTCCTATTTCTTGTTGCAATGTTATCTTTAAGTGTATTAGCAAGATTATTGCTAATCGTATTAAAGGAGATCTTGATTTTTTGGTGAGTATTAATCAATCTGCGTTTGTTCCGGGTCGGAGGATTTCTGATAATATTTTACTTACTCAAGAACTAATGCGTAATTACCACCGGAATCGGGGGCCTCATAGATGTGCTTTTAAGGTTGATATTAAAAAAGCATATGATACCGTCGATTGGAATTTTCTTCGTAATATTCTGATTGCTTTTGGGTTTCATACTACTATGGTTAATTGGATCATGGTGTGTGTGTCTACTACTTCATATTCGGTGAGTGTTAATGGTAAACTATGTGGCTGGTTTCGAGGTAGGAGGGGCTTACGACAAGGAGATCCGTTATCCCCTTATTTATTTACTTTAGTTATGGAAGTTCTATCATTGATTGTGAGTCGTAATGTTCGTAATGCGGAGGATTTTCAGTTCCATCAACATTGTGAGCATCAACGAATTGTTAACCTGTGATTTGCTGATGATTTATTCCTTTTTTCTAAAGGGCACTTGCCGTCGATTCAGGTTATTATGGATGCCCTTGAGGAATTTAAGAATGTTTCGGCTCTTTTTCCAAGTACTCCTAAGAGTACTGTCTTTTTGTGCAATGTTCCGATGGCTTAAAAGACGAGTATCTTAGCTATGCTGCCTTTTAATGAAGGTACTCTTCCAGTTCGATATTTGGGTGTCCCTCTTATTTCTTCGAGACTGTTGACTCGTGATTGTCATGTTCTTGTGGAAATATTAGAAGGTTGAATTAATAATTGGAAAAACAAGACACTTTCTTTTGTAGGGAGGCTTCAACTGATTCGATTTGTCTTATCGTCTATGCATATATATTAGGCTTCGGTTTTCTTTCTCCCGGTTAGTATTATCCTTGACTTAGAACGGCTCATGAGAGGTTTTCTTTGGTGTCAAGGTGTAATGAAGAAGGGTAGGGCTAAAGTTGCATGGGATTTGGTTTGTTTGCCGCTTAATGAAGGAGGGTTGGGCATTCGCAGGATTGAGGAGTTTAATATTGCACTTATGGTTTCGCATGTTTGGTGTATTTTAACTCGTAAGAATTCTTTGTGGGTGTAGTGGATTTACTCATATAAACTTAAAGATAGAAGCTTTTGGGACGTTCCATGTCTTGGTGATGTGAGTTGGGGATGGCGGAAACTATTATACATTCGAACTCATATTCATCAATTTATATGGCATAAGATATATAACGGTAAAACCACTTCGCTTTGGTTTGATAGGTGGGCTGATCTTTTCCCTTTGAGGGACAGTATTTCGACCCGAATCATTAATCGGTCAGGTTTGAATATTTCGGATTCGGTATATGTTGGTATTTCTAATGGAACATGGCGTTGGCTTGATGATTGGAGCTCTAGATTTCCTGATATCTACTCAATGCCTGATCCGGCTATTGATGATTCTAGGGAGATGTGGTTATGTGGCGTGATAATAATGGTCATCTTAAACCGTTTTCTGTTTCTCTTGTTTGGGATACCATACGTACTCGTGAATTGACTATGGATTGGGTTCATGCCGTTTGGTTCTTTCAATGTATTCCGCGTCACTCTATCTATCTATGGCTTGTTATTTGGAGGAAGCTGAAGACGCAAGATCGTATTAAAACATGGGATGTCACTTCTTATTTCGTGTGACGGGAAAGGAATGCTAGGCTGTTCATGAAGTCGTCTATGAGGTTGGATGAGCTGGTTGATGTTATTATTATAACCGTTAGGCTGAAATTAACTACCTTACGGTTCAAGAAGATTACTGCTGCGTTCTGAAGTCTCCTGGATCAGTGGAAGTTGCCATCGACATATTTTGGTTATGATGGGAGTGCCGGGTGAGGGTTGTACTCTTTTTTCCTTGTCCAAGGTTTTTCCCACCGGGTTTTCTTTGGCAAGGTTTTTTAAGGAGGCAGACTCATTTGGTTTCCTCTTGCTCCCATCATGGTGTTACTTACATGTTGGATGTCTTCATATATTCATGTTTTCATCTTGGTTTATGTCTAGTTTATTAATGTTATAGGCTAGATTGGTTGTTTGGATTTTAATAGGCCTTGTTTAACAAGCTGCCTGTAGCTTGCGGTTAATGTGGTATTTCAGCCACATTCCTTTGTACTTCAACGTTTTTTTGGTTAATATATTTACCGGGGTAACCCTTTACCAAAAAAATAAATCGAAAACCAAACAAAACCATAAAAGGGTGTTTGTCGTCGATCGCAAAGAGAGAGAGGGAAGAGTGGGATGGAAAATTATGAGGGCTATGGGGTGTTTATATAGGATTAGCAAAACTTGTTCTCCAAGTCCTAAACAAATTAGGAAACAAATCCCTTCCCCTTTTTGTGTTTGTAGCCGACGGCTAAAGCCCACCAAAGGGGCTTCCGTAACTTTCCAACTCTTCTAAATTATTCCATAACGTTCGTTATACTTAACTCTTAATAATATTAACGACCATTTAACTTAACCTCGGTTTAAATTTAATAAATATAATAAATACATTTATTAAATTAATTAATCCTTTACGTATTGTGTGCAGTCCCGTAATCCCGACTTCGATCCTATCACACGACTATTTATTTTATGTCCATAAACTTTTAGCTCCCACTTAGACAAAATTCGAATATCGTGATTACACTGACTAGTGTCTAGTTACACTAGCAATGTCACTAGTACAACTCGAGTAAGGTCTCTTGGACAAAAACCTTTTAAATGATTTATCATTATTATTATCCTTTCATTTCAAATACAACGTTTATAGGATATGAATCTCAGTCATTCCTTTCGTTAACCATTCTGTTTCTCGTTTACGGATATAGAAAAATTACCAAAACAAATTTGGGTGCGGCCACACAAACATCTTACTACTCCCCCGAGGGGCCCAACTGTATTACACTTCAAAATAATTTGAAGGAAACAAATCTCATTTTGACTACAAGCGAAACTTACGAACTTTGCAACACTTCTGAAAATAACCCTTATAGCTACCAGTTACGTTTAGCGTTAGGTTATCTCATAGAAACACACTACATTCGTGACAGTTTCCTGGTATTTCAGGTCTAAGGATAACTATTTATGATTTACTTAATGACAAAGATCCATAAAGTAAAATCATATAGTTGAGATAAGTCCAATATTTGATTCATCAAATATCATCCAAAATTGACCAATATACTTTCAAGTATACTCTGTCACTATTTTGAATTGTCTTAGTTTAATAATATTCCCATATTATTAATCGACAACGGACATTTAGAACATAACAATTTATTCATGGATTAAAACATGTAAAATAGGATACAAAATCAAATAACAGAAAATAAACGAAACTCAATCTTTATTTCATCATTCAATAATGTCTTAACATCCTTTATCCAAATACTAATCACAGATTTATTGCATGAAATCGTTAGCTAGTTGCAGCCCAATAGCCTTGGCATGCTTAACTATCTTTGGTTTAGGCAAAGCCTTAGTAAAAGGATCAGCTACGTTATTGTCTGTGTGAACTTTTATTAATTTTATTTCACGAGCTTCAACTTGTTCTCGAACGTAGTGATATCTACGTTTAAAGTGTCTGGCGCCTTTCATGACTCCAGAATCATGCAGATTTGGCGTCAGGTTCGGGCCTATTCGGGTCTTACTAGCTTGAATTGGTCTATTTATAGCATTATTCAAGACATCATTCCTTTTGCTATGAGGAGAAGTTCGAAGAGCGTTTGTGCAAAGCTTGTGCTGGCTGCTACTTCGTACTATGTTTGGCAAGAGCGTAATAATCGACTCTTTAGATTTGAGAAGAGGTCCGTTGATCAAGTTGTTGCTTGCATTATTGATTCGGTGCGGCTTAAGCTTGTATCATGTCGTTGGAAGAAGTCGAAAGCGGTTTTGGATATCAAGCGTTTATGGAAGATATATTTTATTTCTATTCAGGATTAACTCTTAGGGGTTTTTCCTTATGTCTTGTTAGATGGTTTTTCCCTATTGGTGTTATTGTTTGTGTAATAGGGTTTGGTAACCGAGTGGGTTGTCTGTCGGTTAGGTAGTGGTTGTTTGAGCTTTGGCTCAAGGTTAATGTGGTACTTCAGCCACATTCCATTGTACTTGTCGAGTTTGTGTGACTAATATATTTTACTAGGGAATGTTTTCCCTTTTACCCAAAAAAAGACTCCAGAATCATTGACGAATATAATTGCAGCAGAATTGTCACAATATATATATATATATATATATATATATATATATATATATATATATATATATATATATATATATATATATATATATATATATATATATATATATATATATATATATATATATATATATATATATATATATATATATATATATATATATATATCAATAGGTTCTTTAATTGAAGGCATCACCCCAAGATCTCCAATAAACTTCCTAATTCAAACAGCTTCCATTGTAGCTTCTGAAGTAGCCATGTACTCAGATTGAGTAGCATGCATTGCAATCGTTGTCTATTTCTTGCTCTTCCAGTCAACTACTCCTCCATTGATGACAGAGACGTAACCCGTCTGAGACTTTGTATCGTCTTTATCACATTGCCAGGACGCATTACAGAAACCTGTAACATTCAGCTATGTGTCTGGTTTACCCCCGAATACCAAAAACATATCTTTCGTACTCCTCAAATACTTTAGTATATGTTTAACAGCAGTCCAGTGGAGCTTCCCTGGATTCTTTTGGTAACGACTAACCAAGTTCTGAGCAAACTCCACATCAGGCCTTGTGCATCTTACATCATACATAATAGATCCTACAGCCGGAGCATAAGGCACCTTCTGCATGTAAGCCACCTATTCAGGTGTTGATGCATCTAACTCATGACTTAATTCATGCTTAACCTCCATAGGTTGAAAACCTTTCTTAGAGTTATTCATGTTATACTTCTTCAATATCTTATCAATATAAGCATCTTGACTAAGACCAATTAATCGTCTTTTCCTATCTCGATAGATTTTAATTCCTAAAATATATGCAACATTTCCCAAATCCTTCATAGAAAAACATTTACCAAGATAATCCTTAACTTCCTTAAGTCTTGGAATGTTACTTCCCATGATTAATATGTCATCAGCATAAAAAATTAGGAATACTACATCACTCGCACTAGCTTTGCGATATACACATTGCTCATCATGATTCAGAATAAATTCGAACTTTTTGATTTCTTCATCAAATCGTTTATTCCATTGACGTGATGCTTGCTTCAAAACATAAATAGATCTTTGAAGTTTGCATACGCGTTTTGGATATTTAGGATCAACGTACCCTTCCGGTTGTTACATATAGATTTCTTCATCTAAGCGACCGCTCAAAAAGGCCGTTTTAACATCCATTTGCCATATCTCATAGTCATAGTATGCTACTATAGCTATGAGAATCCTAATAGCTCGTAAGTCTGCTATAAGAGAAAATGTCTCCTCGTAGTATACGCGAAAAGTTTGAGTAAAACCTTTAGCTACTAACCGTGCTTTATAGGATTGTACTTCACCATCCATGTCGGTTTTCTTCTTGAAAATCCACCTATTTCACTACTTTAGCATTCTTAGGCACATCAACAAGAATCCAAACATCGTTGATTTCCATGGATTTTATTTCCTCATTCATCACAACTATCCATTTAGACTTTTCTAGATCAAGCATTGCGGATCGATAGTTAGCAGGTTCGCCAAAATCCCCTACTTCCTCCTCATCATCCTCTATGTTAAGACATAGTTTGCTTGGCGCACGTATAGTTCTTCCAGACCTACGTGGAGGATTTAATTTGGTGGAGCTTCCAAACTTTCTGGCTCTATTGGAATTTCTTCGCTAGTTTTTTCAGAAGGCAATGTATCTTCTTGAATTTCCTTAAGATCATAATTTCTCCCACTGAATTCTTGATTTACAAGATCATTTTCAAGGAAGTCTCCATACCTAGCAACAATAACTTTGTTCTCAGGCGGATAACAAAAGTAGTAACCCATAGTTTCCTTAGGGTAGCCTACAAAGATAAATTTTACTGAGCGTTGTTGGAGTTTATCTCCTGAGTCACGTTTCACATACGGCTCACAACCCCAAATCTTTAAATAAGACAAATATGGCTTTTTGCCATGCCATAATTCAAATGGTGTATTATCAACCTTCTTTGTGGGAACCATATTTAGAATACGAACAACAGATTCTAGAGCATAGCCCCAAAAGGATAAAGGTAAAGTTCTAAGATTAAACATAGATCGCATCATATCCAATAATGTACGATTTCTCCTTTCGGATACACCATTTTGTTGTAGAGTATATGGAGAAGTAAGTTTCTGAACAATTCTGTTCTCACTTAAATAATCTTTAAAGTCTTGACTTAAATATTCACCACCTCGATTGGAACGAAGAGCTTTAATCTTCTTTCCTAGTTGCAATTCTACTTCTACTTTAAACACTTTGAATGTTTCAAATACCTCATGCTTATGCTTAAGTAAATAAACATAACCATAACGGTTATAATCATCCGTAAATGTTAAGAAGTAGCTAGCACCTTTCCTTGACACATGTCTAAGTGGTCCACACACATCAGTGTGTATCAAACCAAGTAGTTTAGTAGCCCTTTCAATATTGCTATTAAAAGGTTTCTTGTTCATCTTTCTAGATATACAACACTCACATTTATCCAATGTTTCATCATTGATATTTTCGAAAAGACCATCACGTTGAAGCTTTTGTATGCGAGTCTTCCCACTATGGGCAAGTCTATAATGCCAAAGATAAGAAGAGTTCTTGGCTAACTTTCTCTTCTTATTCATGCTAAAAACAGAACTATTTTTCTCTTGGAATTATTATTATGCATGTTAATTTCAAACATACCATTCACAGAAATTGCACTAAAATAGAATAAACCATCTTTGAAAACAGAAAATGACACTTGATAACTCTAATGTTATTCATGAAGGTAATGAAGTTGCAGGGGCTTTTATAAAACACTACTGAAATGATACTTGATAATTCTAATGTTATTCATGAAGGTAATGAAGTTGCAAGGGCTTTTGTAAAACACTATGAAAATATTTTTGGTGTTCAGGGTATTACGACTCCCATTGATCCTTTGTTATTTTCGAATACATTTGATGTTCAGAAAGCAAAATTTATGGTTCGAAGTATTTTGGATTTGGAGGTTAAGGATGCTATGTTTTCTATGGGAGAGGATAAAACTCCTGGTCCGGATGGGTATACTACTCCTTTCTTTAAAAAATCATAGGATGTGGTGGGATTAGATGTGATTGCTGCTATTCGGGAATTCTTTTCCACAGGTAAGATTCTTAAAGATATTAATCATACCATTACTGCTCTTGTACCTAAAGTCTCTACTCCAGCAAAGATAAATGATTATAGACCGATATCTTGTTGCAATTTTATGTTTAAATGTATTAGCAAGATTATTGCTAATCGGATTAAGGGGCATCTGGATGATGTTATTAGCATTAATCAATCTGCGTTTGTTCCGGGTCGTCGTATTTTGGATAATGTTTTGCTTACTCAAGAGTTGATGCGTAACTATCATACCAATAATGGTCCCCCAAGGTGTGCATTTAAGGTGGATATCCAAAAAGCCTATGATACTGTTGATTAGGGTTTTCTTTGATCTATTCTTGTGGGTTTTGGGTTCCATGAAAAAATGGTGCATTGGATTATGATGTGTGTATCTACTGCCTCCTTTTCTGTTTGTATTAGTGGAGATCTTCATGGCTGGTTTCAAGGGAAGTGTAGGTTAAGACAAGGAGATCCTTTGTCTTCTTATCTCTTTACAATGGTTATGGAAGTTGTCACATTAATTCTTAAGAAGAAAGTTGCTGAGAGTGATTCGTTTCAGTATCACCACTTGTGTGACAAATAAGAAATTATTAACTTATGCTTTGCTGATGATCTCTTCTTGTTTACTAGGGGTAACAAATCCTCGGTTAATGTTATTATGCAGGGCTTGGTTGATTTTAAACATGTGTCTGGGCTTGTTCCGAGTATACAGAAGAGTACTGCTTTTTTCTTTAATGTTCCTAATGCTTTTAAGTCCTCTATTTTGAGTACTTTACTCCAGAAGGTACTCTTCCTGTGAAGTACCTGGGTGTTCCTCTTATTTCATCTGGGCTTAGATACAGGGATTGTAAGGTCCTTATTGAAAAACTTGAAGCTCGTATTATGGACTGGCGGAATAAATCTCTATCAATTGCAGGTCGTCTTCAGCTTATTAGGTCTGTTCTTTCATCTATGCATATATACTGGGCTTCTGCTTTTATCCTCCCAATGAGGATTATATATGATTTAGAAAAACTTATGCGGCGATTCATATGGTTCTATGGTAGGACGACAAGGTTAAGGCTAGGGTTGCTTGGGATGTGGTTTGTAAACCTCAATTTGAGGGTGGGCTTGGTATTCGAAGTCTTGAGGATTTTAATATTTCCCTTATGGTTACGTATGTTTGGAGTATTTTAACGTCTAAAAATTGTCTTTGGGTGCAATGGATTCAATCTTATAAGCTCAAAGGGAGGAATTTCTGGGATGTGCCTTGTCTTGGGAATATGAGTTGGTGTTGGCGGAAATTGTTGCAGATTCGGCCCTCTATTCGGGCCTTTGTATGGACTAAGGTTAATAATGGTTCCACAACGTCTACATGGTTTGATAAATGGCATGATATATGCCCGTTACAGAATTTCATTACCCCTAGAGAAATTCATCGCGCTGGTTTTAATTTGTATACTAAGGTTAGTGATCTTATTCTTGATGGTATTTGGTGTTGGCCTGATGACTGGTCAATCAAATTTCTGCAGCTGGTTAACATCCCTATCCCTATGCTTAATTCAAATAATGATGTTTTGTTATGCCGTGATAATTTGGGGAATATGGGGAATTTCTCTATTACGGGGGTTTGGAACTCTATTCGTGTTAGAGCTGCTGAGGTGGATTGGTATGATATTGTTTGGTTTCCTCAATGTATCCCAAGGTTTGCGTTTCATATGTGGTTAGTTGTTAATCAGAAGCTGAAAATGCAAGATCGTCTTCGTCAGTGGGATGTTGGTCCGAATGTTGATTTGGACCTCCTTGTTTGCCCTATGTGTAGTAATGTTCGTGACTCACATTCTCATTTATTTTTTGAGTGTCCTATTTGTTGATACAAAAGTTGGGTGATCCTTGCTAGACCCGAATTAGGCTTAATTCGGGTTGGATGGACTCCGGCTCCTGCACCAAGTGAATTGTATGGTTGGGATCCTGCACACTAAACAACACGCGTTAGGCTTACCGTGGGAATGTTTCCCACGATTAGACTCCGGCGTGAGAGTAAGTAATCGGTTAGGGTTTATAGGAATCGGATGAGTTGAGAGTGTATAGAACGTAATACCTTTGTGGAACCCTTGGGGGTTCCTTATATAGGCAATGAAACCCTAATGGGCTGTCACTGATGCTTCGGCCCCAAGGAAAGGATAAGTACCAGAATTAGTTTGATTGTTATCTTCTAATTATGGTAAGTAAATATCCTCTTCTTTGGGGTAAATCCTATTCATAGACAGAATATGATTCTGTCTAACCCTGTACCGGTCATGCCGGGCCGTAGGCCGCACATGTGTGTGCGGTTACTGTTCATCTAAGCCCATAAGCTTAAATAACATTATTCCCACCCATTCGTGATGGGCCGGATACAGGTAGTACCCGTGGGCCGGGTTCATGACCCGGCTGGGGACTATACGTCATCATGTCCCCCCAGTCTAGTTGTTACAGCCGTAGGCGTAACCTCTAGACTATTAAGATGCTCTCCGGACATACCAAGAAAGATCTAGGGAATGATAAACATTGAAGATTTTGTTTTGGCCGCACGTGGCTGCCTGTCTTAGGAATTTATTCCAATGGTACCTCAGCCGCACGTGACGACCGAGACAAAATAAATACAGCATTGAATATAGTCTTACGTATGACCTCATAATCTGACACAAAGAATGAATGCATTAATGGTAGTCAACTAATCAGTCGTACACCTGCAAAAAGTGCACCATTAATACCCATCATTGAGCCACGTAAAATTGTTAAGAAGTGACCCATGGGTCCCTTCTGTCGTTTCAGAAGTGTCAGAAATCCCACCCGTTGGATAGACGTAGTGTTTTACACGTGGCAAACATCCACGTTACCTCAGAAATCGAGGCAACCCTATATAAGAGTTGGTGTGTGAAACTGTTACACACACAGTTCATAGCCATTCCGCCATTGTTATTCCAAGCTTCTCCCCTCCATCTTTTGCCTTTTATTCTACGGATTTCCGTCACCGCAGGTTAGATCATCACGCCCTTCAAATCCTTTTTATAAAACATGGTAAAGGACAAACCCGTCATTACGGATGTCCTGAATGTGATGTCTGCGGAAAAATATATAGACTTCTTGTCTAAATATTACATCCCCGAAAGCGTACACCCAACCTATCCAGGTGACGGTGAAGCAATTACGGATGCCCCGAGGGGAAAGATAGGCGTATATACACGCCTATTCGACTCGGCTAATTACCGCATCCCCTTATCCAAGTTTTTGGTAGATCTGCTTTTGTACTATGATTTCCATATAACCCAGCTGCACTGCATAGGGGTGTGTAAAATCAATCAATTTGAGATTACATGCCATACATGCGGAGTAACCCTGACCGTAAACTTATTTAGGGTCTTTTACTCCCCCCAACTAGTAAATGGGTGGCTATCGTTCAAAAAACGATCCGAGAACGCCCCCATGACATATAGGAAGCCCTTAGACTCCCTTAAGAGCTGGTACGATCATTACTTTTTTGTTGATGAAAAAGTATTCCCCACCCCTTTCGTCCTTAAAACCAGAGCACCCAAAGATTTTCCGCCCAAATCCAAAGATTATAGCAGCAAAGACTTGAAAATACTAGATACCCACCGCACAGAATTCCATAGGGGATTGCCGGAGCATTTTCTGTGCTTAGTAGGATTAAGCCGCCACTATTATGGGAGGGAAGACATGTATCCGTGTTTCCTGACGAAACGTAGACAGGGTAGGTTTACTTATGTTATATATGATAAATGTTATTTGCATGTCAGGCACTTACAAATCCGTACAATTGTATACGTCCGCAGAGATGAATCTACATGGGCTGTTGCGCCAGGACGACCTAATGAAAGTGCCCGAAGGTTTCCGCCCGCTGAAAGAGAATGAACTTCCCCTCCTTGATGCAACTGCGGACCGGACCATTCCCCTTGAAGAAACTTCTGAGAAAAGATCAGATGAGGGAGAGCCTATTATCGAGAAATCCCATCTTGACTTCCACAACGAAGATGGTGGAGAGTTGCTACTTGAGGATGCCGTGCCGCACCAGGAGGATGCAAAAGAAGAGGATTTCATCAACCTTACTGGTGAGGATGAAGAAGTCACCCAAGCCTCCGGGTCCCCCAAGCCCGTATCCAGAAAGAGGAAGACCACCAGGAGGGTGGCAAAGACACTAGGGGACGGGGCGGGGGCCTCAAACGCTCCCCCAAAGAAGCTAAGAAAAGACCATCCTCAGTACCAAGACAGAAGTGGCACCACGACGGCTCAGGTCAACCCTTCATCGCAAGTAGAAGAACAATTCTGGATGGCCACCCCCGTGAGTACCGTAGCTCCTACCGTCCCAGAACCTACAACTGGTACTACGTAAGCACCTTCTCATCCCTTATCCTTTATCCCTTCTCGTTTTTTTAAGGATAGAATGCCTAAACAAAATTGAATTTGTCAATAACAGGGCGGACCCGTCGACCGTAGCCCAATAGGGAGAGGTGGAAAGGGACCCTTCCCCCACGACATCAATCAGACCTCCATCCCCTCCTGTGACACATGCCGAGGAGCCACTTCCTGAAGGACCGGAGAACAGCCTGCGCCTAACATGGAATCTCTCCAGTTTGACAAGGTTGGAGGCGGAGTCTGAGTGTACGGAATTTATCGAGCATATCACTCCTCCGGCCCTGGCTCAATACTTGGACGAACTAGACCATGAGTCCTTGCTGGAGCAGTTTGATGTGTCATCCGCACATCAAGTGACAGTGGGTGCTGCCTTAAGACGCCGTCTGATCAATGCTTTGGCGAATGTGAAGCGTGTAGACAAAAGGATAGCCCGTCGTGAAGCACTAGTTGTGAAGCACGAGAAGACCATCGTGACCTTGCAAACGGCGTTGGTTACAGCAGAGTCCACCGTGAAGGAGCAGGCCCATCATGCCAACACTCGGGAAAAACACATCACCGAGCTGGAGGCTCTTGTAGCCGCATCTAACGAGAAGGTATGCTTTCATCATGAATGTTTTTTTTTTGCGCACAAGAATGAAAACACATTATCCTTGTGATAACTCTAAGTGCCATATGCAGGTGTCCGCAGCCGAAGCCTCCACCAAAGCTGTAACCGTACAAGCATTCACCATCGCACAAGAGCGTGACGCGCTTAAGGATGAGCTAACACAAGCGCGGATTAACTTGGATGAGCAAGCTACGGAAGATGAGGAGGAGCTAAGCAAGATGGCCACGGATTGTGCTGAAAGGATGTGTCCTCCTTTGCTATCAGCCATAGCTGGGCGCAGGTGGACGATTGGTCAGGGAATGCGCCTTGCCGTAAGCAAGGTTATGGAAGCTCCGTACCTGCTGCAAGCATTCGCAGGGGTCATTTCGGATGGGATTAACCGTGGTAGGCACGAGGGCTTGGTCCAAGCTGCGGAATTGATAGGTAAGAATGAAGATATTACCCAGCACGCCTACCACAACCCTTCAGCTGCGGACAAGATGACCGCGTCAATGGATGCACTTGCTGAAATCCAACATCCTCTTTTAGACGAGCTGGAGGCGCTGAAGGATGCTCCTAACGAAGTAGTAATGTCCAAGCTTACTGCGGATCCCATCCAACTGACCTTGCCTACCTATGACTCCGTGTCAAAGGTAATGAAAGGTGAAAAACTGCTTGCTGAGGCATTGGATGCTAATGCGATCAAGGCACAGGATGGGAAGAATGCTCGCGGGGAGGACCTCCGCGCCATGATCGAAGAAGGGAAGAAGGATATAGGGGAGTTCCTACCTCCGTTGTAATTTACCTTGTAAACATTTGTATATTTTATTCATCCGTGCATGTACACGGCTAAGACTGATGTGTGAAATAACTGTCATATGTATGTAAGTAAGTCCGTGATAACCACGGCCATTTTGTTATGATTTTGAAACTTGTGTACTTTTTTTTGTTGGATATCGTATACCTACACTGCATGACATGTCACGTCTTACTCAAAAAATTACAATCAAGTCTATAATTTACTAGACATGCGACGTGCGTCTTTACTATGCAAAGCACTGCGTGAGTACGGCATACGGAAACTTATCACAACGTCTTGAGAGTAAGGTGTCTAGTAAGGATACATGATCCGTTTCGCTAGGGTTGCATCCCTCTTATGCGACAAGTTGAATTAGTAGGTTGACTTAATCCTCTTACCCCACCTGGAGGCGTATAGTACATGTACGGTGAATGAATGAATGCATATGAATGAGACATGGCATGTTATAATAATAACTAAATCAATATGACTATAATAGAATCTAAAGAACAACCAAACAATTTGCACGGAAAACTAGCCGTGGAGCTAGCTAGGCACCACGGCATTTTATTAGAACGTTTACATTTTTTGTTTTGACAAGAATGGGAAACCCTAAAAAACAAAAAGATCCTATAAAATCATCAGAAACAAAACAAAGAGAACACATGGATCTTCATTAAAGCCAAATATAGCGAAGTGTCCATGCGGAAGCCGTAGTAATTAAAGATAGCACCTTTTGAGATTGGAGATATTTCATGTGCATTCCAGATCGCGGCCATCCATGTCACGTAACTTGTACGTGCCCCGTCCTAAGGCCTCCGTGACCTCGTATGGTCCTTCCCACTTAGGGCCCAGCTTTCCTGTATTCTCCGCTCGACTTGCTTCGTTAGCATGATAGACATAATCTCCCGGTCGAAAAGAAACACCTTTAACCTTGGCGTCATAATAAGCCTTCATTTTAGCCTTGGACTTGGCCTCATTGATAGCCGCTATCTCCCTTTTTCCTCCAACAAATCCATATTGATCCGGAGTTGCTCGTCGTTCGTAACGACATTAACCTCCGCCGTGCGGATGGTAGGCATTCCTATTTCTGCTGGTATAACAGCTTCAGTGCCGTAGGCAAATGCGAATGGAGTGTCCCCGTTGGCTGTTTTGATCATAGTCCTATGCGCCCACAGAACATGTGGTAGTTCTTCCACCCATTTGGCACTTTGCTCCTCCAAGCGTGCCTTGATGCCGTTTCCCAAGCTTCTATTTGCTCGTTCCACAAGGCCATTTGTCTGCGGGTGCTTAACAGACGCGAAGCGCCGTTTGATATTCAATGCTGCGCACCAGTCCTTGAATGGATTATCCGCGAACTGTTTCCCGTTGTCCGAGATGATTTCTCCTGGTAAGTCAAAACGGCACACGATGTTCTCCCAAACAAACTTTTTTAACTTGTTTGCCTGTGATGGATTTGACTTCCTTGGCCTCTATCCAACGTGTAAAGTAGTCCATTGCGACAATCTAGAACTTAACTCCCCCCGCAGCTACAGGAAATGGTCCTGCGATGTCGATCCCCCACTTATAGAATGGCCATGGGGATGTAATAGGTGTAAGTTCCTGCTGCGGATGTCGCGGCACTGGTCTGTGCACTTGGCAATCACTGCACTTGCGAATCATGTCGCGTGCGTCCCTATGCATGGTAGGCCAATAATATCCTGTGCGTAGGGCTCGAGCTACCACAGATCGTGGACCTGCGTGCATGCCGCATAACCCTTCATGTATCTCACTGATCACATAAGTGGACTGTCGTGGTCCAACACACCGCAACCATGGCTGCAAGAAAGAGCGCTTATAAAGGATACCTTCTCGAAGCTCGAAGTGATGTGACTTCCTTCTGATGCGCCGTGCCGCTTTTTCATCGTCCGGAAGGGTTTCATTAGTCAAATAGTTGACGATCGGGGTCATCCATGTAGGTCCATCCTCCTCGACTATAGTAGCGACCTCCCCTTCTGTTATAGACTTTTCCTTGAGTATTTCCACCAAGACTTGCTTGGATAAGTGGGCGAAACTTGTAGACGCGGTCTTGCTAAGAGCGTCCGCCTTCTTGTTCTCACCTCTTGGTACTTGCTTGATAGAAAACTTGTTGAAAGCCGCGATGAGTGACTTGACTTTCTCCAAGTATCAGACCATGTTATCCTCCTTAGCTACATATCCACCTAGAATGTGGTTCGCGACAAGCCGTGAGTCCACGTAGGCCTCAAGGTTGCGGACTCCCATTCTAGCGGCGATTTTTAAACCCGCAATTAATGCTTCATATTCCGCCTCATTGTTGGTGGATGTGAACTCAAACGAAGGGCGTACGTAAACTCCATTCCTTCCGGATTCGTAAGGATGAGACCAGCTCTTGACCCATCCGTACACGAAGATCCGTGAATAACACCCATGGTTCTGCTGGAGTTTTGTCTTGTTTTACGATTGGTCCTTCTTCATCCGGCTTCTCTACCAAGAAATCCGCCAAGATTTGGCCTTTAACAGCCGTCCTTGGCCTATAAGATATGTTGTGCTCTCCCAAAAGAATGCTCCACTTTTGTAGCCTACCTGCCACATCCGGTTTAGAGATGACTTGTTTTATTGGTTGGTCAGTAATGACTACAATTGGGTGCGCCTGAAAGTATCGGCGCAACCGTTTTGTAGCAAACACTAGTGCCAAAACCAATTTTTCCATAGAGGAGTAATTCAACTCCGGCCCTTGTAATGTTCTACTTATGAAGTAGACCGGAGTTGTACCGTGTCCCTATCCGTCATGAGTACCACACTTATTGCTCCATGTGTGGCTGATAGATACATAATGAGCTCCTCCTTTGGCCGGGGAGCTACTAGCATAGGGAGAGATGCGAGGTGTTGCTTGAGTTGACCAAAGGCTTCCTCAGCTTCTTTTGTCCACCGGAAGTCTCCCTTCTTAATTCACTTCTTGAGTGTTTTGAATAGGGGGAGTGACTTCTCTGCGGACTTTGATAAGAACCTATTTAGCCTGACCAACTTCCCATTTAAGGACTGCACCTCTTTCCATGTCTGAGGGGATGGTAGCTGTATTACTGCATCCGTTTTTTCTGGGCAAGGTTTGATGCCATTTGGATCAATCATATATCCAAGGAACATTCCCTCCGTTGCCCCAAACGTGCATTTCTTTGGATTTAGCTTCATGTTAATCCTCCTCAATGTGTCAAATGTCTCTTGGACATCCCGGAGAAGTGCATCCTCCGTATGACTTTTGATAACTAAGTCATCCACATAGACCTCCAGGTTGCGGCCTATCTGTGAGTCAAAAGCTTTGTCCACAAGCCGCTGGTATGTAGCCCCCGACGTTCTTTAGTCCAAACGGCATATTTGTATAACAGTAGACGCCTTGACTAGTATGGAACGCCGTCTTCTCTGCGTCCTCTTCCGCCATCTGGATCTGGTGGTATCCTTTATACGCGTCTAAGAAGCACTTAAAGGGATATCCACATAGAGATTCCACCTTCCAGTCAATCTCCGGTAACGGGTAACAATCTTGTGGACAGGCTTTGTTCAGATCCGTGAAATCCACACACATGCGCCAGCTTCCGTCATGCTTTTTGACCATGACTGGATTGGATAACCACTCATGGTAGTATACCTCACGCATGATATATGCGTCCACTAGTTTCCGTACCTCATCCAGTATCACTCTACTGCGTTCAGGTGCCTGACCGCGCTTCTTTTGCTTGACGGGTTGGTACCCCTGGCGGATCTGGAGCTTATGTTCTGCTATTGCGCGTGGTACTCCCGTCATATGCTTGGGCTCCCATGCGAATATATCTAAATTTGCCTTCAAGAGAGAGCACATGGCCCTCTTGCCGTTATCCGAGAGCGTTCCCCCTATGGACACCTCTTGTTCCGGATAATCAGGATGGATTGCCACCCTCCAATTGGTAGGTGGTGATCCATCCTTGGGTGGAACAGGTGGAACCGGTGTTGTCATGGAATGACACTCGGATGATGGTACGATTGTATTGTAAATGGTGACAATTCCTCCTTCCACAGGGAATTTGATCATTCCGTGTGCCGTGGAAGGTACCGCCCGTATGGCCAGAATACTTGGTCTGCCTATGATCCCATTGTATGGAGAGTGTGAGCGTATCACCATAAAGTTCATCCACACAGTGGTGGAGTGCTCTTCATTCACAATGGTTACAAGCAGACGCAGCTGCCCTATTGGCCAGATGGTGTCTCCACTAAAACCGATGAGCGACACTGTGGCCGGTACTAATTGGCTTCTTATTTCTGGTCGTAACTATACAAAACAGTGTTCGTACAATACTTCTGCTGATGACCCCCCATCCACATACATGCGACGGACGTTGTGTGTTCCAATGCTTATCTCAATAGTGAGAGGCGCATCAATCACATCGCTTGTTGTGATGGGAGGGAATGAGATTTCCCTGCCGCGTGAAAATTTTTGACTAATTTTCTGCCTCGCGCGGCGCTGTCTGGATTGGATCATGTATATAGTTGAAGGTTTGTCCTTTTGGGGATCCTTCTTGTCATACTTCTTGTTGTCTTTTCCCTCCTTCCAATCCTTAACCAAATGCTTGAGTTTTCCTGACTTGATCAGTGACTCAATGTGCTTCTTGAGCTGAATACACTCCTCCGTACCATGGCCTTTATCGTTATGGAATTTGCAGAAGCGATTTCCTTGGCGACGGTCCAGCGGAGTCGTCATTGGGGGAGGCCTCGGAAAATTAGCACCTTCCGTTAGCAAGATCTCCCGGTAGGACATCTTTAGATGGGTAAACTTATCGTCCGACCGTCCTCCCTTGTTTTGGCTCTTGTAATCTGAGCCCCTACCATTGTTTTGATTGCTCTGACCGCCCGACTGTCTCCTGGACTGGTCGTTCGATCGGTAGCTGTTTCCTTTTGAAGGGTAGGCCGCGGCAACCGCGGTTTCTCCCTCTATGAAGTTTCTGACCCTTTCCATAAGGTCGTCATACCTCTCCGGACGCTTGTCATTGAGGCGCCTGGTTAATTCCCTGTCTGTTATGGCATGCATATAGTCGGAAAATTTCAGGAGTTCCGGCATTGTCTTTGTGCGCGTGCACTCGTCATTGAAGCGCTCCGTGAAGGCTTCCGTAGACTCCCCCGGCCGTTGCTTGACGGTTGCCAATGAGACCGGGTCCCTATTATACTTCTTCCGTTGAGTATAATTATTTTTGAATGCAGTGCGTAATTCAGTGAAGCTATCAATGCTTCACGGGGGAAGTCCTTCAAACCAGTCGCGAGCATTACCGATCAAGGTTAAATTGAACATTTGGCACCATATAGGCATGGGCCATCGCTCAATTTTCGCCTGCGTATCAAATATCTTGAGGTGATCATCTGGATCACCAGTTCCATCATAGGTCTTGACACACGCCGACATGCGACGTTTTGTGTCCTTGGAGTAATTCCGTATGCGAAGAGTAAAAGGATCTTCCCTGGGGTCTGCCCATGGACGGGTGAGACTAGGGTCACACCACGGTTGGGAAATATCTTCTGCTTCCGTCTCTCGGTAATAGGGACCGCCATAGTACTCCTCATTGTTTGGTGGCGGTGGAGGAGTACGCCTAGGTCGGCGGCGCTTGGGCGGATGTTCATCCGAGTCCTCTCCTGATGGATCGGGAGAAGGAGGCGGTGCCCCATCTCTTGGGTGAGGACCGCTCTTGTGAGAAGAGCCAGGGGGCTTCTTCCCGATATTCATCCTATCCCACACACTCGTGCGGCGATTGGCTCTGGTCAGCTCCTGATCTGGTCATTCAGGTGAACCGTCGGACCTCTCTACCTCTTCTCGAGGCTGCATTAGTTCCTGCATGAGACGATCCCCTATGCGTTCAAACACATTCCTAGGTTGGGGAGTTTCCTCAAAGAGGCTCCGCTCCTGAGGTCGGGTCCTTCTCTTCCTCTGAGTTTGAGAAGATGTGCTTGGTCCGGCATTGCCAAAGTTGAGTCTAGATTGGAGGTCCCTCCCTAGATTTAACCTTGATGCAATCCCTGGGACGATCCTATCAAAGTTCTGCATGAGAACTCGAGTGAGATCCTCCTCGCTGAGCGGTTCGACCTCTACTTCTTCCTCGGTCGATGGTCTGCGCGGGTCCTTGTTAGGGGGATTGGGCGCACTCCCTGGATCAGGATTATCCAAGGTCGAGGTAGGTGGTGGGGTCATGGAGAACGTGCTCGTCACCCCCACGGATTGAAGACCACTCCGGCTGTTTGGTCCGGCTGCTTGATGGCTAGGGGATCGATTGGAAATTAGTATCCCTTCCCTTGGGACTTCCGATTTCCAGGATTCGTGTTCCTGGGATTCCCCTGTGGATGTCCCTTCGTCATTGAAGATTCAAGATGAGATTTTTGCTCTAGCTTAGTATAAGTGGTCCCACGGATGGCGCCAACTTGTTGATACAAAAGTTGGGTGATCCTTGCTAGACCCGAATTAGGCTTAATTCGGGTTGGCTGGACTCCGGCTCCTGCACCAAGTGAATTGTATGGTTGGGATCCTGCACACTAAACAACACGCGTTAGGCTTACCGTGGGAATGTTTCCCACGATTAGACTCTGGCGTAAGAGTAAGTAATCGGTTAGGGTTTATAGGAATCAGATGAGTTGAGAGTGTATAGAACGTAATACCTTTGTGGAACCCTTGGGGGTTCCTTATATAGGCAGTGAAACCCTAATGGGCTGTCACTGATGCTTCGGCCCCAAGGAAAGGAGAAGTACTAGAATTAGTTTGATTGTTATCTTCTAATTATGGTGAGTGAATATCCTCTTCTTTGGGGTAAATCCTATTCATAGACAGAATATGATTCTGTCTAACCCTGTACCGGTCATGTCGGGCCGTGGGCCGCACACGTGTGTGCCGTTACTGTTCATCTAAGCCCATAAGCTTAAATAACATTATTCCCACCCATTCGTGATGGGCCGGATACGGGTAGTACCCATGGGCCGGGTTCATGACCCGGCAAGGGACTATACGTCATCACTATTTGTACACAGGTTTGGTCTCTTGTCGTGATATGGCTGGTATGGACGGTGTTTCGCATCATCTTGGTGATGTTTCTACTCATCTTATTGCGTTATCTCGAAGAAAAACTGTTACTAGTATTATCGCGCGCTTGCTTGTTGGAGCTACGACTTATTACTTATGGCGTGAGAGAAATGCTAGATTGTTTAACAAACAGACTTCTACGGTGCCTCAAATTGCTGATGTTATTTTATCTATGGTACGGCTGAAGCTTGTTACGTTTAAATTCAGGAAGGTTTCTCCTCATTCGCGTAATTTAATTGATAAATGGAAGATCCCCAATATTTGTTTGAATCATGGAGGGAGCTCCAGGTAAGGGTCGTACTCTTTTTTCCTTCTCCAAGGGTTTTCCCTTTGGGTTTTTCTTGGGAAGGTTTTTTAAGGAGGCAACCTTATTTGGGTCGCCTACTTCCTCTATGTTGCTGCTGGAGGGCTAGAAGAGCTGATGTTACTTACTGTAAAGTTCCTTAGATCAGTGTAGTTTTATTTTTGGTTGTGTGGTTATGGCATGTCATACACACTTGGTTACAAGCCATTAGCTTGTGGTTAATGTGGTACTTCAGCCACATTTGTACTTAAACATTTTTTGGTGTAATATATTTACCGAGGACATTGTCCCTTTTACCCAAAAAAAATTCTATTATTATCAATAGTGTGAATAAATCCAATATCCAACATACAAGAAAAGAAAATGACACCCCTAACAATTGTAGATGCATAATAACAATCATTTAAAATCAGTACTAAACCCGAAGGTAAAACTAATTTAAATGTTCCTATAGCTTCAACCGCTGCTTGTACGTTTTGGCCCACTTGCAGAAATTGTTCCCCATAGGAAAGCTTCCTTTCCAACTCAAATCCCTGTAGCGTATTACAAATGTTAATACCGCATCCCGTATCATATACCCAGGAATTTGATTTGTATGTAAGACTAAATAACTCTATCGAAAATAAGTTACCTGAAGATGCTGCAGCACTTAGCTCAGCCTTCTTCTTTATTTCTCGCAACTCTTCAAGATAAAGAGGGTAGTTCCTCTTCCAGTGACCACTTGCTTTGCAATGATGACAAGTCTCATCCTTTTGAGATTGACTCTTCTTGACAAAGTTATGCTTAGGTTTAGAATAACTCTCAACTTGTTTGCCCTTATCACCCTTGCCTTTTTTTTCTTCTTGTTCGCGTGCGGTTTTGGCTTACTCACTCTACCCTTTTCTACATAAAGCACAAGAGGAGCAGAAGTAGATGTACTTTCCTTGTCCTTTAGACCCTTTTCGTAGTCAATGAGCATTGCATGCAAGTCATTAACTGTCTTCCCTGCGCAATGCATATTAAAGTTCCTAACGAAATCATTGAAGTCCTTATTAAGGGACCTATTGATTAGGTTAATAGCCATATCATTGTCGTAGGGTTTCCCTAATGCGATGAACTATTCCATGTAACCCTTCATCTCTTGATAATGTGCACTTACAGGTTTCCCAAGGGCTTGCTTACAACTGTGCAAAGCATCTACCAAGTCGTAGATCTCCACAGCATGGGGCTTCTCATACATTGCCTTGAGCTCTTCAAGCATTTGATTTAGAGCAAATAGTTCAAACTTTCTTTGTAAGAAAGGAGCCATTTTTCTGAGCATTAAGCAAGCCACATCATTGTGCTTCTTAATCTCTGCCTCATAATTCAGTCTTTCAACTGGAGTAGCATTAGGTCCAAGGGGAGCAGGAAACGCCCTGGTCAAGTAATCAGAAGTACCCGCTACTCTCAAGACAATTCTTAGTGAGCGGTACCAATCGTTGAAGTTTGGGCCAGTTAGTTCCTGACGTTCAAGATAAGTCTTAAAGGCAGAACTCAACGTGTTGTTATTGGGTTGAGCCATTTCTACAGAAATAAGTTCAAAAATATTAGTATTTTCGATAATACCATTCAAGAAAATAAAATTACCTCGGTAAAAAAACCATAGTATTTTCCTTGAAACTAGAATCCACATTGACATAAACTTATCACATCAGTTGATCTGCTAGTGATAGATGTACTCAACATGGTAACTTGTCGAACAATAATTGACAGACAAATTTGCAATTTCTAGATATTTTTAGGAATTTACATTGCCAAAAGTCATTTTACATTGTAGACATGTTTCACCCCTACTTTATGCCTTAAGTTTCCATATCTCACTGAGTAACTCAATTAAGTCAAATAATCTAAAGAACGCAAAACATTCATGCGAATTCTCATTCTATGAACGTTTCCTTTCCATCACAACATCGCCCAAAATCTCATATGACGACAATTGTAACTTCAAGTGTTCATCAATTAGATGGCATATGACTTAAATTTTAGGGTATAGATTTTTGGTGTCAAAATCATGTATGGAGAAGCATGCATATATCTCCATATCATAATTTTAATAAAAAACTTTACTAAACTTTTTGGTGAGTCTAAAATTTCACCATATATTGTAAGTTGAGGTATTGGTTAAACCAATTAAAGATTGTACCCACAATAACGCACGCCTTACGTTCCTAGAACTTGGCTAGAGCACAAAGTAATAACCTTATTCATTGTGTTTCGGATGTGAATTTATGGTAAATCAACCTTCAATATATAATGCTAATGATAATTGTAGGTAATTTCAATTTGACGCACAGGCGAGTCGGGAATTCGGTCAGCGACTAATGGCATAACACCTCCTTCCTTAACCGGGTACATGACTAGCGGTGTGTTAAACTCACTTTATAGTTTGTGAAAGGAGTAGGGCGACTATAGGCGATTTTCAAAACCCTGGCTTTTTGACATCTTTGATCTTCCTTGATTAATCATCATTCACTAAATAGGGCTTGATTATCACTTTGAATCTTCCACTTTCTCATCAACAGGTTTGTGATAGGTTGTAGGCTTCGAATTATTTGTCCCTATTTCCTTTTGATCAATTCGTCCGTGGGTGTGAGAGGTTCTTCCTTGATTAATTATTAGCATTTCATCAACCAACGTGTGATAAGGTATAGGCTTTGATTTATTCTCCCTATACTCTTTGTGATCCGTTGGCTCGTGGGGTGTTGTGATTATTTAGGGTTTGATAATTATCACTATTTAGTTCGACGTGGTTGGTAGGGTTTGATTACTGGTGTTTTTTAGGGTTTGGTTTTTGTTTGTAGTATTAGGGTTTTGGTGGCGCTTGAATTTAATAACGATTATTTTATTATTATTATGGAATTGGATTGTTTCGTGAGAATGCAACTAATGTAACACATGGTGTGGCTGAACCTTCTATTGTGCAATCTGTGGAGATTGGTGTTCAATCTAACTCTTATGCATCTGTTGTTGGTCCAAGTAAACAACCTCCTATTGTACGTACTATCATTGGTTCTGCTATTGCTGAAAACAGATTTGAGGGTGTTCAGGTTTCTATACCACGTAAAGTGGTTGAAAAAGTTAATACTCGATTTCATAATACACTATATGGTTACTTTATTGGTAGAAGAATTGCATTTCCTGTGGTTGAGTATTATGCTAAAACTAACTGGGTTAAATTTGGATTAAATGGGATCATGATGAATTCTAATGGTTTCTTTTTCTTTAAATTTGACACACAAGCTGGTTATGAAAGTGTGTTGGAGGGTGGCCCATGGATGATTCGTAATTCTCCTATCATTCTTAAACAATATACTATGAAAACTAGTCTTCGAAAAGAGGAATTTACGAGTATTCCTGTGTGGGTTAAACTTCACGATGTGCCTATTCAAGTGTTTGAGGAAGAGAGTATTAGTTTGATTGCTACACATCTTGGTAGGCCTATTATGCTTGATTCTATTACTAGCACTATGTGTAAAGAATCATGGGGTCGTAGTAGTTTTGCTCGTGTTTTAATTGAAATAAAATCTGATTGTGCCTTGCATGAGACAATTACTATTGGTGTTCCTGATTTGGATGGGGATGGGTTTACCAAAGAAACTGTTAAAGTTGAATATGAGTGGAAGCCTCCTATATGCCCTACATGTAATGTTTTTGGCCATACGACTGAAATTTGTCCTAAACGTGTTATTCCCAAAGTGGCACCTACTGTTGTACAGGAACAAGATGATGGATTTCAACAAGTCAGGAGTAGAAAGCGTAATAATAAAGGTAAGCAAGGAAGTCAGATTCCGAGAGGAGTTCCTTTAAGCAAGGGCTTCCAGGTTGGTAATCCTTTTAACTTTGTTCCAAAGACAATCAACGCTGATAATCCTCCCAAATCTGGTACGAATCCTAATCCTAACCGTGATAAAAACAGTGGTGATTCTGGTAATGTTTCTATCCCTGGTAGTTCTAATAGAGGTAAATCTGTTGTGAATGTTTCAACTTCCAATTCTTTTGAGAATCTACCAGATGAAACAGGTGATCAGGTTGAAGATGATGATGATGAGGAGACTGAAAATGTTTATGATGAAACTGTTAATCTTCTCAACTATCAAACAGGGGTAAGCACTCCTGCTACGACTGTTTTAAATGTTTAGTATAGCCTAGTGGAATATACGGGGTTTGAACCAATCCCCTAAACGAAAAGAGGTTCGTCAGTTTGTTAATGAATACAATCTGAGTGTATGTGCTATCTTGGAGTCCCATGTTGATGCTTCAGGTGTTTATGATACGTGTCGTAAGATTTTTAGTAGATGGAAGTGGACATCTAATGGTGGTTTGTGTCATAGAGGGGCACGTATTATTCTTGGCTGGAATGATGATAATGTGGATATTATGGTGTTGTCCCAAACAAGTCAAGTTATGCATTGTCAGATCAATACCCGTGTGGATAACCGTACTTTGTTTTGCTCCTTTGTTTATGCAGATAACTACTATATTGATCGGCGTGTTCTTTGGACTAATTTGATCTCTCGTGCTAATTTTATGCATGATAAACCGTGGGTTGTTTTGGGTGATTTTAATGCTGCTCTTAATCTTGAAGATCACTCAAATGGTGGTTATTCTCCTAATATTGCCATGCGGGAATTTAAGGAGTGTGTTAATCTTATGGAAGTTATGGATGTTAATGCTACAAGTATTCATTTCACTTGGAATGAGAAAACCCAAGGAGATGATGGTATTCTTAAAAAGATTGATCGCATTATGTCTAACATTAAGTTTCTTGATAAGTTTCCAGGATGTTTTGCTATTTTCCAACCTTACAGGATTTCTGACCACTCTCCCTGTGTGTTACGGATCCCTTCTGTTAGCAGGCCCAAGCCTAAACCTTTTAAATTCTTTAACTTTCTTGTGCATAAGGAGGGTTTTCATGATGTTGTTGCTAACGGATGGTTGGCTGAGTTTAATGGTTGTGCTATGTTCAAGCTTGTTAAAAGGTTAAAAGGGTTAAAGGCCCCGTTACGTAAGTTACTGTTTGAACAGGGTAACCTTCATGATCGTGTCAACAAGATTCATGTGGAATTAGATGCTGCACAGAAAGCTCTTGATTTGGACCCATCAAATGTTCTGCTGAAAGAAGATCATGCTCATTATTTAGTTGCTTTCAAAGAAGCTGTGCTTGATGAGGAACGTTTCCTTCGGCAGAAATCTAAAGTTGAATGGCTTGATGCAGGTGACTCTAACACTGCTTACTTTCATAATTCGGTAAAGAGTACATAAATTCGCTTACCAATCAATGTGGCACGACGGGGATAAACCGTCAAGGCGCGAACTGGGGTGATCTTCCCCAAATAGTACTATTATATGCACAAGCGTCTACCAAATCCCGGTAGTTCACAATTCATGCTAATGGGACTTTTAGTGACATAACCTAACTTTAATAATCCATTTTATTTCATACATCGGGTCATATAATCATTCATCGGGTCATACAATCATTCGGGTCCAAATCAATAAACAAACAATCGGGACAACTGGTGTCCTATTTTATTAAAACTAACATGTTATCTCCCTCGCGGGTTTATAAAACATTTCATAAAAACATTTAAAAGAGTGTGAGGCTATGAACTCACGTTGATGTGGGAAGGCGGGTTATCGGCAATTCGGATGTACGGTACGTGCTTCAATCACGGAAACCTAGACAAATAATACTCGGTCTTAGACTCTTGTCCAATGACTTTATAAAATTAATAACTATGTATATATATGATGATTTTATAAATATGATGATGATCAAGTGGGATTGTACATCTTTATTTACTCATTATAGTGTCATGTGTTGGTAAATTTTCATACTAGTTTAACTTCTTTACTTGTCAAGGCCCAATAAGTCCATTATAAGCCCATTACCTTATATTAGTCCATTTTATACTTTTAACATCATCCCTATGCTTACATGTTGGGCCCAAATGGGTTAAGCACAATAAGTAAGTTCATTAGTGTTTAGCCAAATTAGTTGGATTAATAGTCCGATAAGGCTAATTTGGCCCGTTAATGCCCATATGTTATAAAGCTCGGGTTTTATCGGTTTTTACTTGTCATATGTAATTATACATCATTATATGAGTTGTAAAAAGTTTACATTAGACGGGTCCGACCGTTTAAGTTTTATTTGACGAAAACGTTACTTTTACGGTTTTAGCCGAAAAGACGTATAACTTATGTTTATAGTTTTATAACTTATAAACTTATCAAATTGTCATTTTTATAAAATGTTACTTTTATTTATCAATGTAAATACTTATTTATATGTAATATATAAGTTAGTGGGTTTTTAGGTATACTTTTTATATTATATTTACTTGAGTGCTAATATTATACTATATACTTTATTTTACAAATCTGATTATTATTTTCACTATCACCATTTTTATCATATCTTGAGTTCTACAAGGATATAGAACCCCAAATTTTTATAGCAGAAACTACATGATAAGTGCTTCATTTAACGCTTTATAGCTACTGACGAATCAGCTTCTAAGTATTTTAATAAATTCGTCCAAAATAGTCTATGCAGATTTGTACTTCAATATTGTTTTGATCATATCTCACTCATTATAAATATTCCATTGAGTGGCCAACTCTCATATATGTACAAGACACATACCTTACTGTATATTAATATTACCAAGTCATTCTAACAAGTTATCATCTAGCTCTTTACTGTTTTATACAGCCTACATATTTAGCCATGATTTTAACATCCTTTCAAGTAGATTTTAATCTTTTTAATCAAATCTATCAACACCAAATCCCCACATAATATTTTTATCATCATTCATCATCATATACATATACATAAATGAAGAGAATACAAGATTACATATTCAAAATAACAAGATGATAGGAAGAATAATCCTTATACTGTTGATCCCAAACTTAGATCGATTAAGCTTTGTGTATACGAGATTAGATCAAGTACTACACGTAGAGAAACCTTTGCTTATGAGTAAAGTAACAAAGTGTTATGCGGAATTAACACTTGATCTAAAACACAAAGATGTTAAACAAACTTTCACTTGTATTAGAATGATTCTTGTTGATTACAATGAAAGCGGTTTAACTTGCGAATACTTATGAAAACTGATATATGACTTTAACCTAAAAGACCTTCTTTTATAGAACAAGAAGTCTTGTACAATAAGCTACGAACCAACTATTCTAGGTAAAGATAATAATAGAAAATACAATGTTGTGCTTATCTTTACCATACATAAATAAAGAAACAAATAAACAAAAGATACGTATGAAGATATTCCATCAGTGTCAATCTTCAAGGCTGTCAGCGTTGACTTCTTCAATGTCAACGCTTGGCTGTCAGCGTCCAATGTCATCCTATCAGCGTTGACATTCTTCTTATCAGCGTCTAGTGAACTGACCCACATTTTATTCCCAACAATCCTCCCCTAAACTTGATATCCATTCCAATGATCAAGTTTCTGAATAAAAACTTTAAGGCTTAGGAGGAATCTTGCAAAAACTTCTTATGTTGGTGATAAACATATCTGATCAAGTCTTTGGCTACGTCACTAGTATAATCAATCTCCAAGGGTGTCTCTAGCATCTTCTCCAACACTTCTTTGGACAAGAAATAGTCAGCATCCACAAGTAAATACTCTGAAAACTTTGTAGAGCTCATATGAAATACACCACAAGTAGAATAAAGCCTCCAATGAAGATTACTGAGATCATCTTCAAGATCCTTCCAAATGGCAGGATCTGCTTCTTTTGGACCACACAAAGTCATAAATGTGTTCCAAAGTCTTATTCCATTTGCTGAAGTAGGTGCTTCAGCAGTATACTTGGCCTCTATTAATCTCCATAGATGCACCAAGTCTTCTCTGTCTATGCTTGCAAAAATAGAAATAACTGAAGTGAAAGTATGTACCTCCTTTCCAAATCTGCCAATCTTCCAAAATCCGCACTCATCTTCATCAAAACTGATGATTGGATTTCTGTCATCTAGAGGTACTACATTTACCAAATCTGAAGCTTCCAATGGAGAAAGCTTGAGATGCTTCCTTATAACACCTTCAGTTGGAAAATACACATCCATGTCTTTAGGAAATTGGAAAGGATCTCCTTTCTTCACTGGTCTTTGAGCAATCCTCATTTCCTTTTGAATCTGCATTTCCTCAGCAAGCTCTTGTTTCCTTTCTTCTGAAAGAAACTTGTAGACATTCTGTTCTTACACCTTCCTCCAAATAGGATGTGCCCTATACTCTAACTCCTCAAAAGATAAGGCCAGCAACTTCTTTGATGTCCAATTAGGCTGATTACATCTAAGCAACTTATAATACAACTGCCTTCTATCTCTTTTGAGCCAGGTCTTGACCTCTTGTGCATTAAACCTCATAATCACCTTTATGTCATCTTGTACCCTAAGAAGTACTTCCAACCCCCAAATTTGATCTGATAAACTCATACCTGGGTTGTCCATAACCTTGTCTTCCCAAGCATGGTACATTCTGGTGATTTCTGGTAGGTCCCAATCAATCTGATTCTTCAACTCACTCAACCTTTCCTTTGCTAGCTCATCCCCATATTCAAGCCTTTCTGGATCTTCAATAATTTGAATACTTGAATCTGAGCTATCACCTTCTTTATCATCACCACTTTCTTCCTCACTCTCAGAAACAACAAATGGTGATCTTCTACTCCTCTTCAAATCTCTTTCCACAAGTTGTGCAGCCAACTGTTCATCAAATGCAATTTGTGCTGCATCTTTCTTTGGAACATCTTCTTCAATCAGAATCCCTTTACCTTTGTCTTTTGGATCAATAATTGGTAAAGTAGAAGAAGAAACCTGTGTGGACACATCTTTGATGAGTGTTGATGGCTGGAATACATCAACACCACCTGCAACTTTATCAGCGTTCAAGTTACTCCTATCAGCGCCACGATTACCTTTGTCAGCGCTGGATGTGTCAGCGTTCAAACCTGTATCAGCGCCCAATGTTTCTTTGAAAGTTCCTTCCAAGTTTAATGGTGTCACCTTGGATGTATCAATAACTGGGTGCTTCTTCAAGTTGGTGAGAGCTTCAGCAACCTGTAAAGACTCACTAAATTGTGAACTCTTCTCTGAACTCTTCTCACTAGCTGTATGAATCAGCTCATCCTCCTCATCCTCTTCATCCTCCCCTTTGGAAGATTCCTCCATTAGACTCCTGCTACTTGGATTCTCCAAAACAGTCACACGCTCCCTCAAAACTTGGAGTTCACGTCCCTGTTTGTTGACAATTTGTACAAGGCTGACATTTTGCTTTTGTAAGCTAATGACAGCCGCCGTCAATTCAGTCATAGTCATAGGTTCCAATCTGCCCTCAGCTAGAATGGGGATTTGACCTCCCAAAATAGAATCATAGGGCATGGATGAGGTCTTAATGATGTTGGGACTGTCTTGACCAACATCTAAGCCTGTGTCAATAGCCCCAGCCTCACCCATGTCACTAGCCACACTTGTGGAGGTGGTTCTCTCTGCTACAAGGCTAGGATCACTAGAGGAGAACACTCCAGTAACCCTTTGGCGTTTATTCAACCTAGATTGTAATGGGGTGGAAGATGAAGTAGATTGTGTGGGTGTTGGTTGGTTAAGGGGTGTTTGGGATTGTTCAGGGATTGTATCAGTGTTGGGATTGGCTGTGTCAGCGCCCACATTGTGAGTGTCAGCGCTGGGTTGGTCAATGTCCATGTGGTCTGGTGAAGGTAATGGTTCATGAATAGGCTCAAGTTGGGGTTCAGGGTCTGGTTGTGGTTGTGGCTGAGCAGCCTGAATTACTTCAAGCATGTGTTGGGTAAGAGGTATGGATTCGTTCGTGGAGCTCATTTTAGCAAAAATGGTTTTCTGTTGTTTAGGGATCTCATAAAAAGTGTCATGATCCCTAGAACAATACTCTTGTAAATCAAAGACCATTTGCAAAAATCTAGGGTAAGCCAAAGTCATTTTACTTCCCTTGTTTTTACACATCCCTTCAAAAATCATTTTTGAAAAATTATACTTAAGCCCACGTGTTATACAAACCAAAGCACTTGCAATTGACCTGTTTATTTCATTAAAAGAAGTACATTTTGGACTTAAGCATTGTAAAAGGACATGTATCAAATATTTCCAGTCAGAGGGAAATTCCTGCTTATGATATTTATTTAAAGTGACATCAGCAGGAATAGGATAACCCAATTCCCTAAGACCTTGTTCTATTGTTGCAATGGCAAGGGTAGTCACACCATCAGCGTCATCAAGACGCAAAGCTTGGCGAACCAAAGCTTCAGTGACCACCCATGTTCTTCCATGAACAGTAGATGTTAATGTGGTCACTCCATTAGCTGTTGTGGAACTAGCAGTGTTCCAAAACTGTCTAATGTGTGCGACAGGGACTAAAGGTGTATGAGAAAGTGCATACCTCAATGAAGATGCATTTAAAAATGCCACCATCTGTGAATACTGAGGAAACAAATCATCATCAGCAGTCAAGTAAGCTACCATATTGTGTTGGCTCTTGAACTCCAATGTTAAATTCTTTGAGTTGAATTTGGGTGCCATGTTTGAAAGCTGTTTAGGTTATGTGATATGGAAAAATCTAGGAGAAAAATGTTAGACAAGAAAATATGAATACCCAGAATAAAAAGATTAGCCAAATTTATAGGAGAGATGCATGATTTTGATTGGTCAAAAATGAGGCAGTTATATTCAAATAGCAATGATGAAAATATTGAAACAAATATAACTTATCTCATGCATTAATTAAAAGTAACAACTCCCCAAAATTACGGCCAAAGATTAGTCAAAAATAACAACTGGGTAGGTCCCACTAGGTGTCAACGGTCAAAAATAGCCCATCAGCGCCCAACGGCTATATTTTCTTGTCAGCGTTTGCCTAAAGCCTTGTCAGTGTCACGATTGGACGTAACAGCGTTTGGAGAAAAACTTGTCAGCGTCTAAAAATAAAAATATTTTAAAAAGAAAAAGACCTTAACAAAGTAATTTATCCTAAGGGAAATATCTTACAAGTTGATAATAATTACTGGGCGGCAAGCACTGTCCATTTATGCACACTTGCATAAGCAAGATAGACACAAATGTCCTCTAGAGTCCCTTGCTAACCAAAATACTTACCAACAAAGTTATTTCACAAAATTCTTTGTAACTCCCAGGTAAACCCATAACCAAAGTATTCCCAAGTCTCCCATCAGACCACAACCAATTCTAGGCCAAAGATGTCTTGGCAGCATGCAAAGTTGATATACTATGCATGCTACAGTGCCTCATGGTTTAGTAAAACTAACCCATACTCACCTGTGGACACAATCTAGAATTGTGATAAGAGTATCATATGGATACCCAAGAGTCCTAAAGGTTCCTTAAACCTCCCCTTAAACTATGATACATGAGTTCTCAAAATATATATGAACATTAAAAAAAAATTTATGTCAAGATAGGAATATAAATATTCCAACCATCATCCATAAACAAAAACATGTCCAAATAGCTCTTCAAAGATCCATAAGCAACTCTGTATCCAATGGTATAAAGCTACCACCTACCTACATATTTAGATGAAAACCATAAAACTAACATTTGTTGCTGACAGCGTCTCGACAACACCTAACAGCGTTGAAGGAATTCTCGTCAGCGTTAGACAATAATATTTCTAACAACGGCAAAATAACACTCATCAGCGTTACATTTACCTTTGTCAGTGTTAGTAAAATAAAGTGGAAAATCTAAATCATCACAAAGACCAATAACAATGCATTATCCTGTACATACTTTTACAAAAAGGTTCCAAAACACATATTAAGAGAGATTAACCATTCCAATATTTGTTACCAAATATTGAAATCTTCCAGCATCAAAAGGTTTAGTTAATAAATCAGCCACATTATCTTCTGTATCTACCCTATCTGGTTGTATTAAACCTTTCTCAAAGCAATCTCTTATAAAATGATGTCTAATTTCTATGTGTTTGGTTTTAGAATGATGTACAGGATTTTTAATAATGCATAAAGTACTGTTATTGTCTACAAAAATCTTGGTATGCATAAAATTATACCCATAATCCAATAGCTGGTTCTGAATCCATAAGACTTGTCCACAACAAGCAGCTGCTGCAACATATTCTGCTTCAGTTGTAGAGTTTGCCACCACTGTTTGTTTCTTGCATTGCCAAGATATCAATCTGCTCCCAAGAAATTGGCATCCACCAGTTGTGGATTTCCTATCAAACTTGTCACCACCATAGTCACTGTCTGAATATGCAATAAGGTCCAATGGAGAATCTTTTGGGTACCACAAGCCAAGATCTGGATAACATCTTAGGTACCTAAAAATTCTCTTCACAGCAAAAAGGTGACATTCTTTGGGAGTCACTTGATGGCGTGCACATGCACACACAGCAAACATGATGTCAGGTCTTGAGGCTGTAAGATACATCAATGATCCAATCATTGATCTATAATGCCTAACATCCACATCCTTTCCAGCTCCAATTTTTCCCCAAGGGTGTTGTCTATCCATAGGAGTGGAAGCCTCCTTTTCATGTGGAGAAAAACCATATTTCTTCAAGATTTCAGCTACATACTTGCCTTGGGAGATGAAGATACCATCTTCTTTCTGCTGAACTTGTAAACCTAGAAAGAAGTTCATCTCACCCATTGCACTCATCTTGAATTTATCTGTCATGAGCTTGGAAAATTCCTCACTCATTTTTGGATCAGTAGACCCAAAAATGATGTCATCAACATAGACCTGCACAAGCAACACATGTTTTCCTTTCTTCTTTGTAAATAGTGTCTGATCTATGGTGCCCCTCTTGAAACCATTTTCCACCAAGTAGGTGGACAATGTACCATACCATGCTCTTGGGGCTTGATGAAGTCCATACATAGCTTTCTTCACTCTATAAACCTTATCTGGATTCTCAGGATCTTCAAAACCAGGAGGTTGCATGACATATACTTCCTCAACAATTGTGCCATAGAGGAAAGCACTCTTCACATCCATTTGATAAACAGTGAAGTTCATGCAAGATGCATAAGCTAGGAAAATTCTGATAGCTTCAATTCTTGCAACTGGAGCAAAGACTTCTTCATAATCTATGCCTTCCTCTTGTGTATATCCCTGAGCTACCAAACGTGCCTTGTTTCTGACCACAATACCTCTTTCATCTTTCTTGTTCCTTAGAACCCATCTTGTCCCAATTGGTCTCACATATCTAGGACAATCAACTAGCTCCCAAACATCCTGTATAGCAAACTGGTGAAGCTCATCCTGCATTGCTTCCACCCAACTTGGTTCTTTGAGAGCATCAAAAATTTTCTTGGGTTCTTCCTGTGACAGAAAACAGGCAAACAAACATGCTTGTACAAGAGGGGTATCAACCTTCTTGTGTATATTGGCAATAAATCCACCAAGACCTTGATGGGATCTTCTTGTCTGAACTGGAGCCATAACATCACCAATGATCTGAGATGTGGGGTGATCCTTTGCTATGGAAGTAAGAACTCCTCCTTCAAAAAGTCTAGTGTCCTCAACTTCACGCTCCATGTTGCCAATATCTTCTTCAGATTCTTCTTGATCAACAGAAATCTCTTCATGGATATTGGAAGGTCCACCCTGTTCAAAATGGGAAGAGAAAAGCTGTGTAAAGGTGTCTCCAAAGTCTGAACCTTGTTTGTCAGCGTTTGGGCTAACAACGCTTGAACTGTTGTTGTCAGCGTTTGAGCCATCAGCGTCTGAATTGGTCGTGTCAGCGCTTGATTTCCCTTTGTCAGCGCCTGAAGAATCATGCATGTTTGTATTTGGTGGTATTTGAACACCACCATTATCTTTCCTAGCAGCAGTAGCAGCAGCATAATACTCATCTGTCCATATAGGAAGTGTAACATATTCTTTTGTGGGAGATGACTCAACTGCTGGTGGTCCATCCTTCTTAGCAACCTGTATACCTGAAACATTACCAATTCTCTTTTCCAAAACACTTGAAGTTTCCTTCACAATGTCTGGATCAGTAACAGGCATATAATTTAAAGCTCTAGATAAAGGTTCTAAGTCAAACAACCAATTTGGACCACTTTCAGGATCACTAGGTTTACTTTCTAAAAACCTAACATGTACTTTTTCAAGTATACGTTTTTCCTTTTTAATGTAAACCCTATATCCTTTGCTCTGCACTGAATAACCCATGAAGTAGCCTTCATCACCTTTTGAATCAAATTTACCTAGGGCTTCACTAGTTTCTAAAACAACTACATGACAACCAAAAGGCTTGAGAAAGCCAATATTGGGCTTCCTTCCCCAAAGTAATTCATAAGGTGTCTTATTATGTATCTTGTTGACCAATGCCCTATTTTGAACATAACAAGCTGTGTTAACAGCTTCAGCCCAAAAGGCTATAGGAAAGTGGGCATCAGCCAACATGGTTCTGGCTGCTTCAATAAGGGTCCTATTCTTCCTTTCAGCAACCCCATTTTGCTGTGGGGTTCTAGCTATGCTAAACTGCCTAGTAATCCCTTTCTCGGCACAAAAATCATCTAACAACTGATTTCTAAACTCACCCCCATTGTCACTTCTAATAATTTTGACCTCATTACCATTCTTCTTCTCTATCTGGGTAATGAAATTAATCAGACTTTGGGCAGTTTCACTTTTCTTAGCTAAAAAGAAAGTCCATGTAAACCTGGAGTAATCATCAGTGATAACAAAACAATATGATTTACCCTTCAAACTTTCTATATTAGTTGGACCAAAGAGGTCCATATGCAATAAGTGAAGTGGTTTAGAACTAGAGTGCACCTGTTTAGACCTGAATGAGACCTTGTGCTGCTTGCCCTTAAGGCATGCAACACAAGAGTGGTCATTGTGGAAAGCCTTTTCAGGCAAACCATCAACTAAACCAAGCCTCACAAGTCTATTGATATTCTTAAAGTTTATGTGCCCTAATCTCCTGTGCCAAAGATTACTTTCATCTACTGAGGCTTTAGCATACAGACATGACATTTTATTATTTATCTTAATTCCATTAAGATTCACATTATATATGTCTTTATGCCTTGGTGTTCTAAAATCTATGTATTTCTCCTCAGGTAGCTTATAATCTTTGCTTAACACCAAGCACTCAGTATCTGTGAAAAGAACCTTATTTTTGTTATCACACACTTGTGATACACTAAACAAATTATAATCCAGTTCTTTTACCAAGAAGACATTCTCAAACCGTAGATTGTTGGTGACAAGGGTTCCTTTTCCAGTGATGGTGCCGTAGCCCCCTCCAAAGTATACCTTATCACCATCTTGAATAGGAGAGAAATTGGTCAGATAGTCTTCCTTTCCTGTCATGTGCCTTGAGCATCCACTATCCCAGTATCCATAATCATTGATCTTCTTCTGAATGCCTTGCACATAAAGAAAACACATTAGTTTTCTTTGGGAACCCAAGCCTTGGAAGACTTGGATTCATTTGGTTGTTCAACAAGAACAGACTTGGTTCTCATAACAACCCCATTTTCATCCCTGTTTGAATGAAATTCCCAGTTAACCCCAATTGGTGTTGACATTGCCTTTGAAATATAATGAAACCTGTTGCATGTCATAGAAATACCAGTAGAATTAGGGTTCTGGTCTTGTTTTGGTCTCCATGTTAAGCTAGTAGAAGCTTTAGACCTATTTCCCTGTGGTTGCAAATACCTAGGTTTGGCAGTGTGTCTGTCAGTGCTGAAATTGCTCTTGTCAGCGCCCCGATTGCCTTTATCAGCGTTGAACCTAGGGTTTGCTACAGGAACCCATTGCCTATTGGACCAAGTGTTTGACTTTTGAAAAGGTCTTAGGCCTTGTGTGTTAGACCCTCTAGAAAAGAATGGGGCTGGTCTAACAACTTGTGAACTTTTGTTCACAAAGGTATTGGGTCTGACAGTGTTTGACCTATGTTGACTTTTGTCAGCGCTGAAATGGTTCCTATCAGCGTTGACATTGGAAGCGTTGACACATTTGTATGCCAAATGTGAGAAGCTACCACATGTGTAACAAGCTCTTCTAGACATAGTCTTAGGTCTAGAAGCAAAGAAGCCTGTTCCATGGTTACTAACTTGGCTTTTTTGTGACCTAGTATTCCTATACATCTCTGCATACTTAACACTAGGTTTTCAAACAGTTTGTGGGCCAAGGTCAACAGCTTTGCCAGTGGTAGGGTGTGTGATCTTAATAGGTTTAGGATCAAGGCTCTTGATTGGTGTGGGCTCATTTGGACTTTCACACAACAACCCTCCCTTAACAAACAAGGTGTGGTTAGCTTTCTTCCACTCATCTAGGTCAGTCAGTTTTTGCTTGTATTCCTCAACTGGGGAAGTCACTCTAGGTGGAGGAATGAATTCCTCCTCTTGGCATTCTGGCAAGCCAGTCCAAGATAAGTCCTTTGATTGGACACCATAGAAATCCCCAGCTGGTGGTGGAACACCAGTATAATTATTCATCCCAATCCCACTCATATCCTTAGAGTCTCTTTGTTTACTAACACACTCTCCTAGGGATTGTGTGGCCTTATCAAATCTCTGGATTTTAAGACTCACATTATCTTTATTTTTGTTAGCCTCCTCTAACTGAGCTATCAAATCAAGATTAACCCTATTTACTATATCTTGCACATCTTTACTCTGATGTAACTCATGTTTTAAGATATTTATTTGATCCTTTAAATCAAACTCCATTTTCTTATACTCAGCTACTGTCTTTTCTGTTTGGGTAAGAGCAATTTGATAATTAGATACTTTGCATCTTTCAGTACTTGCCTCATCTAATAGTTTAACTATCTCTTGATTTAATTTTTCAGTATTTAAACGACAACCCTTAGAACAGAAAGCATCATCATATACCTCATTATCTGATGAAGAGGAGGAGTGAGCCATGAGAGCATATTCAGCATGCTCTTCTTTAACTTCAGCAACCAAAGCTCTGTCCTCTTCCTCATTCTTAGCCATCCAGCTCCAGTCCCATTCTCCAACTCCATCAATTTGTTGAACAGCAACCATGGCCTTAGGATCTGGGCTCTTAACCATTTGACTTGAAGGCTTCCCAGCATCAGATCTTCTTGGAGATCTACATTCCCTCATAAAGTGCCCCATCCTATGACAGTTGTAGCACTCAACTTTTGACTTGTCAAATCCAGCAACATCCTTAGCATTAAAGGTCATCTTCTTCTTGAACCTTTTATTGAACCTGTTTGCTCTTAAACTTACAAGAGCCATAGTCCACTTGATATCCATCTCTTCCAATTGTTCATCACTTATCTGCTCAAGATCTTCATATGTAATCCTTGAATCACTGGGCAAAGAAGCAATGAATGCACACACAGTATCTAGATCAAAACCAGCAGGTTTAATTCTATCAGCGCCATGATTGTATGTGTCAGCGCTTGAGTACAAGGCGTTGACAGGATATGATCCAGCGTTGACAGACTGACATCCAGCGCTGACACCTTGAGATCCAGTGGCTGGATGTCCATAGAAGTTCATGGAATCAAATTGGCCTTCACTTTGTGAGAAGAAGGCCATGTTGCTGCTGGAAGATTTATTATCACTATCCAATTGCCATTCATTCTCCAACAGTCTTAGTTTGTTGAAGATGTCATCAAACCTGGAAGTCTTGTGGGTGTTATTGACAAGAATGGATCTTGTCTCAATCTTCCATACATCACCAAGGCTTTTGAGAAAAGTAGCATTCAATTCAGGGTCAGCAATCTGTGTTCCCATGAAGGAAAGTTGACTTGTGATGTCAAGAAGTCTACTTCTCACACTGCTGAGATTTTCATTGGGATGAGCTTTAAAGACAGCATACTCATGCAAGAGTTGCTTCTTCTTTTCTTCTTTTGTGTCAGCATTGCCACCATGTGCTACTTCAAGAGCTTCCCAAAGCTCTTTTGCAGACTCAAAGCGTTTGTACTTGTGCTGATTCTCATGACCTAGGGCGTGTTTCAAGATGTTCAAGATTTTCATGTCCACCCTCTTCTTGGCTATATCTTCAACAGCTACAGCTCTCCCATCTCCAGGCTTTTCCACCTTATCAGCTTCAGGACAATTAGGAACAGCTGTCCTTGTGGCAATTGCAGCAGCAATCTTTGCTGCTTTATCGAATGTGTTCCCATATTCGATAATCTCCCAAAGAGTGTAGTCATGAATAGCTATGTATTGCTCAAAATTTGACTTCCAAAGCTCAAAGTTCCTGGCATCAAACATGGGAATTTTGATGCTAGGGTTTGAGGAGTTGTTTTGTAGCAAAGAAGCAGGTTGATCTGTGCCAGACATGATGTTTTTAGGGTTTTGAGAATTTTTAGGGTTTTTAGGGTTTTTAGTGTTTTAGGGTTCTTGCGTTACTTAAAGATCAAAAGTTTCTCAACAAGCTCTGATACCACTTGTTGATCCCAAACTTAGATCGATTAAGCTTTGTGTATACGAGATTAGATCAAGTACTACACGTAGAGAAACCTTTGCTTATGAGTAAAGTAACAAAGTGTTATGCGGAATTAACACTTGATCTAAAACACAAAGATGTTAAACAAACTTTCACTTGTATTAGAATGATTCTTGTTGATTACAATGAAAGCGGTTTAACTTGCGAATACTTATGAAAACTGATATATGACTTTAACCTAAAAGACCTTCTTTTATAGAACAAGAAGTCTTGTACAATAAGCTACGAACCAACTATTCTAGGTAAAGATAATAATAGAAAATACAATGTTGTGCTTATCTTTACCATACATAAATAAAGAAACAAATAAACAAAAGATACGTATGAAGATATTCCATCAGTGTCAATCTTCAAGGCTGTCAGCGTTGACTTCTTCAATGTCAACGCTTGGCTGTCAGCGTCCAATGTCATCCTATCAGCGTTGACATTCTTCTTATCAGCGTCTAGTGAACTGACCCATATTTTATTCCCAACATATACCACCAAAGTGATGAAATGATGAGTTTTTGATGAACAAGGTTTGGTTCCTTGTTACTAAACCTTAAATTTGGCAAATGAACTCCTTGAGATCTTCATATGCATGGATATCTTCTTGAAAATCATCCCTCGATCTTCATGAAAACTTCTTTGTAGATGTTAGTATCACCTCTAATCAACAAGACTTCAATAGGCCTTCAACATATGTAGATTGTAGCCTTTGTTTATGGTAAATTTTTGATGGAGATGATGATGGGATGGTGGTTATGGACGACAAAGGGGGGGAAGAGGAAGAGAGGATTTGTGTGTTTTTGCATGTTAGAAATGAGAATGGTGGTATGTAGTTAGTAGTTTCTATGGTTAAATGGTTTTGGGATGAAGACTAAGGACAAGTGTCCTTGGTTTTCATCTTACTTTGACACATCAAGAGTGTGTTGTGTACTCTTGGACGCCACTTGTATAGGGGTGGGCAAGTGTAAACTTGTCCTATCCCTATTAATTTACATGTACTCCTCGATTCTACTTTCCTCGATTCTAGTTTCCTCGATTTGCGTGCCCTCGGGTCTTTTTACGAAAAACGTTTTTTTATAAATTATGAATCAACGGCACAAAACAAATCTAATAAAAATTGTCTCATCAAAAACGAAGTTCAAAAGCATAAATACGTAAACCCAGGGTTTCTGGTTTAGTCGTAAAGGACGTTAAATTATGCACGTAAGTCCTAATCCTTTCTCGTAAATTTGTGAGTTTATGAACCAACACAAATTAAAATCCCAAAATAACATTCACGGATAAATTTATTTTCCTGAAATGTCGGACTGTCACCAAAAACGGTGTATGTAAACGTAAGCACGTAACGTAGAATCCTCCGGTTTAGACGTAGTCGATGCTACTTCAACACGTAAACCCAAATTTCTTCCCAAAAATGAGTGAGTTCATAATATAACATTAAAATAATGTTTTTAAATAATACTTGAGAATAAAATATCGATCATAAATTGACGGATTGTCACAATGAACAAGTAACACAAGCTAAGAACAAGTAATTTATATGTAAACAAGCAACTCATACACGTCCATTTATTATGTAGCTTACGTGAAGTCAGAGTTGTACGTCTTTCCGCTGTTAATCTTTTTGTCGATTACTAGATATAAGCGAATATTTCGTCCTTCAGTAAGAATATCTCTTCTATGCATGATTAGGATTCCTCGTTTGCTATGACATCTGTTTTCACCAGTTTTCAAATCGTAAAAACTTTTCATTGTTTGCTATGCTATCATTTTAAATTTCCCGAGCTATATATATATATATATATATATATATATATATATATATATATATATATATATATATATATATATATATATATATATATATATATATAGGAGAGAGATCAAATAAAAAGACTTTTTTTGTGAGAAGGATAAGAAGGATTTTCAGCCATTGATTTAAAATCAATGGATGAGATTAAACCATAATAATAACTAACTAACTAACTAATTAACTAACCATACAAATATGATTTTTAAAAAGTTCTTCAAAAATTCTAGTAGATCGGGTATGTTGGTGCGAAAAACTTTTGTAAAAAAAGTTTTTTTAATTTGATGTTTTTTACGTTTTTTTAATGCACAAAAAGAAATTTTGATGCAAAAAAACGTATTCTTTTACGTTTTTTACTTTTTTTGGGCATCGAAACTTCATTTTTAAGCCTAACTTCTTTTGACTTTTTGCTTTAAAATTTGATTCTGCATCAAACTATAACAACTTGAAAATTTTGTGCATGAAAAAAAATTGTACACCAAATTGTACCGTTTTGTGCATCAGATTTCGTTTTTGTGCATCAGAAAAATGTAAAAAACTCAAAATTAAAAAAACATTTTTCACAACTTTTTTATGCACCAACAAATCCGAGAATCTAGAATTTTTTCAGAAGTTTTCGAAAACTTTTTTAAAATCATGTTTAGATGGTTAGTTAGTTAGTTAGTTAGTTAGAAGTATGGATTGATCTTATCCATTGATTTTAAATCAATGGCTGAAAATCCTTCTTATCCTTCTCACCAAAAAAAATCTTTTTATTTTAACTCTCCCCTATATATATATATGTATATATATATATATGTATATATATATATATATATATATATATATATATATATATATATATATATATATATATATATATATATATATATATATATATATATATATATATATATATATATATATATATATATATATATATATATATATATATATATATATGTATATATATATATATATATATATATATATATATATAATCAACATAAAAATGGCTGTGGTTCTTTAAACCCTAAAAATGGCTGCCGCCCCCAAAAGAAATTCTATAACATTTATTTTTAATTTCTGATTAAATCTACCATCTAAACGCTTTGATACAAGTGTGATTCTGTTATTTCTATAGCATTTCATTCTTTGTTCTTATGTTTTTTGTGGTATTTTGAATTAGGGTTTTAATATCTGATTATGGTTTTCTTTTTGTGCTGCTGTTCGGGTTTTTTTAATCCAAGTGACGTGATATCAAGGATTGTCTGTGGTTCTTTATCATGGAGGTTGGTTAGGAATTTCGTGATCAGCATAAAACCCTAGTTTAATAACTAGGGTTTGTTTGGGTGTTCGTTGTGTGGCTGTTGTGCGACTTTGTTATAAATTTTTTTTCTAGGTTTCACGATGATGGAAGGTATGAATAAGGTTGATATGGGGGAATTAGCTGCTTGTATGGAGCGTTTGAAACATGGATATGATAGCAATGTTGATGTCAATAGGGTGACGGCTGCTAGGGTTATAACAAACCCTAATATAGATGCTGCTGTTTCTGGTTATACACCACAAGTTGCTGCAATACGGCCCAGTGTGAATGTCACACAGGTGGTAAATGACCTACATCAGGATCAGAACGCGGGGTCTGATCTTCGGACGTCCAAGGACTCGATGGTGGGTAATATGGCTGGTGGTGATGTTCGCGCAGCAGATTCAATAGCTGTTGATGCAACGATCCAGACATGTCAAACGAATAAGGTTACATTTAAGGAGGCTGTGCAAACAGCGAATGGTGTTGGTACTACTAATCCAGCGATTACTAAACATATAGCTGTTGGTGCGAATGGTATTGCTACTATGGCTGCTCGTATTCCTAAGGCAAACTTTCTCTTTGTTGAATCAGTAAAACCTGGTCCGGGAGCGAGTGTCGCGTTCAATATGCCAATTAAGGTTGTTAATGAGGTAAACTCTCGGTTTGAACATACGTTATATGGATTCTTTCTTGGAAAACGTCTTGCGTTTCCCGTGGTTGAATATTTTGCCCGACAAAATTGGACCAAATTTGGGCTTACTCGGATCATGTTGAATTCGAAAGGGTTTTTCTTTTTTAAATTCAACACTAGGAAGGGAATGGAGGATGTTTTAGAGAATGGACCGTGGATGATTCGGAAAATACCGATTGTTCTTAAGCAATGACATTCAGATGCGAGGTTGCAAAAGGAGGATCTTACTCGTATTCCTGTATAGGTTAAGATTCATGACGTTCCAATTCAGGTCTTCTCAGAGGATGGACTTAGTATCATTGCTTCTCACATTGGTAAGCCGCTTATGCTTGATTCATTTACGAGTGCTATGTGTATTGATTCTTGGGGAAGAAGCAGTTATGCTCGTTGTTTGATAGAAATTAGTGCGGATGATGTGCTCAAGGAGAGCATATCTTTTGGGGTTCCTTTGGCTGATGGTTCTAGGTATACAACAGAGACGGTTACCATTGAATATGAATGGAAACCCCCTCGGTGTGAGCATTGCAAGTTTTTTGGTCATGATCATGCTGTATGTCCCAAATCGGTGAAGGCTAGTATTCCGGTTACTCTAGTTTCAGGGGAGCACACATTTGGTGAAGATGCTAATGATGGTTTTCAAAATGTGACTCGTAAGAAGAAACGAGGTAAGAAGAAGAAAGGTGGTATTCAGGTTGGCACTAACATGTTGTATGTGCCTAAGGTTAATATACCTCCTAAAGTTTATCCAAAGAAATCTACTAAGGCTGCGGATATCCCTTCGTCGTCTACGTCTGTTCCTAAACATACGAATAATTCTTGGGATGTTAGGGGTGTTAATACTTCTAATTCTTATCACGTGTTGAACGAGGAATCTGACGAGGAAGAAGTTGAGAATATTTACGATGAAACTGCTAATTTGTTCTATGAAAATAGGGACAAGGCAAAAGTTAAGTCATAATGTTTTTATTTTACTAGAAGAGTATGTTTTGTTTATTTTTCTAGTTGTGTAAGTATGTATGGCATGTCATATACACTAGTTTAGGTTTTTATCAAGCGCTTGTGCTTGAGGTTAATGTGGTACTTCCGCCACATTCCATATGTACTTCAATGTTTTTTAGGTGTAATATATTTTACCGGGGTAGTAGTTCCCTTTACCCAAATATATATATATATATATATATATATATATATATATATATATATATATATATATATATATATATATATATATATATATATATATATATATATATATATATATATATTTATATATATATATAGAGAGAGAGAGAGGTGGGGTAAAATGAGAAGGGTTGTTAAAATAAAAAGTCTAGGAAGGCTTCCTGTGCTGCCACGTGTCTAACCCCCACCGACTTTTTAATTTATATAGCCAGGGGTATTTTCGTCATTTAACACACTAGGCTATATATACCCGATACAAACACATCGCATCTCATTCTTGTTTTGTTCTTTTTTTCCTTCGTCTCTTTCTTTCCCTACGATCACTGTAACAACCTAACCACCAATCCTCGCCGCCCCTTCTCCACCACTAACCACCATTAACAACCATCACCGCCCCTTCTCCACCACTAACCATCACTCACCGCCGCTTCTCCACCATTAATAACCACTCGCCGGCAATTGAATAAGATGTCTATTAGTACAACTATCAATAACAATTTTTCTACATCAACCGTTGATGATTGTTCTACATCAACGAGTAATAATTGTTCTACATCGCGATCTAATTCGATTGTAGCTGATAATGAGGGTAACATGTTAATTTTTTAGTTAATTCAGTATATTTTTTTTTGTTTACATGTTTTTTTGTTATATTTTTAGTTTTGTGTATGTTTATAATGTTTAGTTAGGCTTTTATTGGTTTACATCTAATGTTTAGGCGTTGTTATGATTTTTATAGATTTTCTGATAATTGATGCATATAGTTAAACAAATTGATGCAGTAGATGACTTAATAAGCTAAACAACTGACAGTTGGGATGAAATTGTTTATCATTATTTCTAGTAGTCCATGCACTAATAATTTTATTTGGAATGTTGTAAGGAGAGTTGTTTTAGCAAATGCTGTTTGTTATATCTCGAGGGAAAGAATTCTAATGTGGATTAAACTTGTTTAGGACATGATTTTCAGCTAATGCTGTAAGATGCAAGTGAAATATTGGGCGTTTGGGACATTATTTTCAGGTTTTCTTAAGTAACTTTTGCGCCTTTAACTTGTTAGGACCGTGTTTGGGGTTTTCTTAGCTTTACAATGTCCCTTGCGACGCCTACATAGCATTATTTGGCTTTGGAATTTAGGGACATTAGAAATCGTATGTGCACTGAATTGTAATTTTACACTTATACGGATGAGTTTGCTTTTGGCTTTTGTGTGAGGATTATGAGGACTTTAGGAAAGTAAGGATTACGAGTCGCCAGGTTTTTTGAGTTTTGGTGACTAACGCACTGGGAATATGGTGATAGGGAGTCATAGGGATGGTGGGTTCTGAATTTGAGAATGATGTCCGATATATAGATGGTTAATGTGTCCATATATGGGCATGGTAGGTATTTATAGCAGGAAGCGTAGTTCTCTTGGGTGATGCTTCTATGGTCTGCTACGGCGATGGAGCTGCAGTTGTATCATAGAACTATCTTCAACAAGGATATGTGATTTGGTGTAAGAGCTTAAACAATAATAAAGGCCGATTTATTTTGTTTATTATACTTTGTTCTTAATTGGAATGACATAAGTAGCAGGATTGGTATAGGAAATGCAGTTGTTAATGTGAAGACTTTTTGATTTATCTTGATAGGTTTTAATGGACAGTTAGACGATGTAGTCTGTTTGGAATTTAGAGCATGGGCATGTCAATTGCCTCTATATCATATATATCTTCACAATTTCACAAAATTTTTTGGTTGTGAAAATATAAATGGTGTACCTAGGACTTTTTTTTATGGTGTCAACTGTGAGCTCCGGTATAAATATAAATGGGATTTGTTGATTTGGAGGTTTAAGGCCATGATTTGGGCCTAATTTAGTGCCTTATAGTTTACGCCGGGAGTATTAGTTGCATATTCCTAAAAAAGTAGGTAGTATAGCTTATGCAAAGTAAGAATGTAGCTTCCCCATCCATCCCACCGGGGTTGATACGTTTCACGAATAGGTGCATCCGGGAATGCACAAGCGAAGCATGATGCACCTTCACCACCAGTAGTAAGGTACTGATTGGCATAACTCAAGTCTCAAACCGTTAGAATCATAGATGGATCATTTTTAATCAAATGATCAATAGTGGATGTCGTATTAGCTGTGAGTCCAAGGTCGCCAACAACTGCAATTCTACGAGGATATGTGTTTGGGGTCGGAAATGGTAATGTTTCAAAAACACGCTCGTCACTCATTGCTGGAATAGAACTGTCTCCGCATATGTAGTAATATTTTGAACCAGGTTCAAGACCTACATTACATAAATCGAAAACTATTAACACTAAAGTACTAATAGCAATAATTTGAGTTGATGAATACTTACCCTCAATCTTGACGTGGTGAATGATACCCGAAGTGTAGTTCAGAAGTCCCTCAAACGGATACAACTGATTATAAATCACTGAAACCCCGTTTTGTTTCTTAGTATAGTTTCCACTATTTTCACCATACCACACCTCACTAGCAACTGTAGATGGATCAAGTGGCGTCACGTTCTTCCCAATCTGTGCATCCCCTTTAGAATGACAACAAGGTGTTTAGCATTTAGGTGATATATATTGTTCCGAACACTTGCTAACTTATGCAACTAATCAGAGTCAGTTTTGTTACGGGCGTACGGCTACTTTATAAACAGAATTTTCCGAGAATTCTAAGGCTTAAATTCAAAACCTAACGCGGCAAACATCAGATAAAACTTATACTATATATGAAATAAACGAACCATATATACCACATACCAGTGATCCAAGAAATCCACATAGAATCAACAGAAGAAAGTGCCAAAGCAATTTGCTCAGGAAAATTTAATGTAACATTCTTCCTTAACCTTGTATGATTCATGGGCAAGTCATCACTACCCAATCTAAGCGACTTTGTCGAATTTTCGTGTCACGGGCTTAAAAGGACCATCCAATGTAGTAGGTATATGTCCCGTAACACTTACCAGTATGACCATGATCATGATCATGGTTAAGGATTTCATGATACTGGTGTTCATGACAGATGTTTTATGTGAATGGTATAAAATATTTAGTTTGACAGAGTTGAACTTTATTTTTTTATTTTTTTTTTTAAAGTCTAAAATGGAATATGATAAAGCATATTCAATGGTTAGTTATAGTTGCACGTACTTTTCACTTTGATAGATTTTAAGATTCCTATATATAATTCAGTAACATGTGATAACAAACATATTTGTGTCAGGTTCATGTTTTTTCTAGGAATATGAGGGCCGACTACCCGCATTGCGACAAGAATCTAAAATTAAAACTTGCAGCGGGCTTGCAGCTAGCTTGCAGCGAGCTTGTAGCGGGCTTGCAGCGAACTTGCAGCGGGCTTGCAGCGAGCTTGTAGCGGGCTTGCAGCGAGCTTGCAGCGGGCTTGCAGCGAGCTTGCAGCGGGCTTGCAGCGAGCTTGCAACGGGCTTAATAGTTGATGATATAAGCCACTGTTCCAAAAAAGTTTCCAACGGACTTTATAGTTGTTGATTATGTGTAGGTTACGTTTAGGCTAAATTATGTTATGTGTAGAAGTTTATACTGTGATGCACTTAATTTATATCATTGATGCATTAACTATTCATTTTGTTTTTAAACATACAGATTTTGAGATTGTTCATGTCAAGGATCATGTTGGCTATTATACTTGTGATGATGATGGAAACAGGACGTGGTTTCCAGATAAAGATATTGGCGCTGTACCTTTGGAAGGTGCTAAGTTTGTGTCTATTGATCAAGCTTATGATTTCTATAAGGATTATAGTAAAAGGGCCGGTTTTGATGTTAGAAAGGGTGGGCATTATAAACCTAAAGATGGTGAACCACCAAGCTTGAAGTGGTTTGTATGTTCAAAAGAAGGTATCAATCCTGAACCTAAAGAGGCTGCTAATAAGCCTAAGGAGGTTATATCTGACGTTATTGACTTTACTATGGATGAGAATGTTGAAGTAAAGCAGACAAGGAATCGAGGCTCTAGTAGATGTGGTTGTTTGGCTAAAATTCGTATTAAGAAGATTCCAGGAGGTCTTTATAGAGTGTACACTTTTATAGAAGGACACAACCATCCTCTGGTAGCCGAAAAGGATATGATATTCATGAAGAGTTCTCGGGAATTGGGATTCACAAAGCAACATTTTCTGTTTCAGGCTTCTAATGCTAATTTTGGTCCTTCTACGGGGTTTAAATTGTTGAAACAGTTGTGTGGTGGTTTCGATCGAATTGGAGCTACAGTGGTTGACTGTAAGAATTTGAAGAAGAAAGTGAACTTGTTTCTTTGTGATCGTGATGCACAGATGGCCGTTGAAAAACTTTTGAGCAAAAAGTTGCATTCGCCAGGATTCTATGTTGAATACAAAACAGGTAATGCAGTTCATTTTTGTGTTTTGATGCAGTTCATACAACATTTTATTTTCTATTAGTTTCTTATTAAAATTTTTTTTAGGTGTTGACGATAAATTGGTTGGTCTTTTTTGGGCTGATGAGCAAGCAATTAAGGACTATGGTGTTTTCGGTGATATCGTCTCATTTGATGCTACTTTTCGTTCTAACAAGTATATTCTATCTTAATTCTCTATCAAAAAATTTAATCGTGTTTTACAGCTTTATTTAGTATTTTAGTTTATTTCTTTGTATATTAAAATGTAGGTACAAGATGGTGTTCGTCCCTTTTACTGGCATTAATCATCACAGCCGCTGTATAAACTTCGCTACGGGTTTACTATCTGATGAATCGGTTGGTGCTTACCAATGGCTACTTGAACAATTCAAAAAGGCGTTTGGTACAGATCCACAAGTTGTAATTACCGATCAGGACCCGTCTATAAAGATCGTAGTACCAGAATACTTCCCAAATACTATACACCGTTTTTGTATGTGGCATATCATGCAAAAGTTGGTTACAAAGGTATGTTCTCACTTGTCTGTTGTAAAACATTACAGTGCTAGTTTACCTTTTTTTGGCTTTGTTTCTCGTGCACGTTTTAAGCGACTCAGTGATCAACATGGAAAATTGTTTTGGTTTCTTAAAGTATCTATTACTGTTTATTTGTTTTTTCAAATTAATGCACTATCTTTTACACTGTGATGCAGTATATTTTAAAGTCATGTTTTTTGAGCTAGAGTTGTTTGGAAATTTTTCATATTAATGCACTATATTTATACTTTAATGTAGTAGTTTTATAAATTTATGAATTTTCAGGTGGGGACTTCAATCTGCAAAAACACAAATTTCAAATGGCGTATATGTGATATAGTTTGGACCGATCAGATTTTTCCTTTTGAATTTGAAGCAGAGTGGGAACGTATGATTGAGGATTTCCAACTTGGTGATAACAAATGGTTACAAGATATGTTTGACCTACGGGAAAGCTGGATCCCGGCATACTTGCGTGATGTGCTTATGGCAGGCCTCATGCGTACCACCTCTAGGTCCGAAAGCGAGAACCATTTCTTTGGTAAATGGACAAGTAAATGTTTGACACTTGTTGAATTTCTTAGTCATTATGAGACGGCTATCGAGTACCAGAGGTATATTGAGCGTAAGAACGATCACGATTCAAGATATAAGAATCCTAAACTCGAAACTAATCTTCAGATTGAAAAAGAAGCAAGTACTCTTTATACTCGAACTATATTCTTGGAAGTTCAAAATGAGATATATGCTTCTTATTCCCATTGCATGTCGATAAATGTTGCCCAAGTTGATAATGGTGAGAGATATTCAATCCGTGATATGCAAGCTGAGAACAAAATCAGGGGTGAAAATAACTTTGTTGTTTATCAGGTATGTGTTCTTATATTGTTTATAACTATAATGCAGTAAGTTTTTAGCACTGATGCAGTGTGTTTTTAAATTTTAATATTTTTAAAAACTGTTATGCAGGTGGAGTTTTGTAAATCTGAATTGGAAGTTCAATGTAGCTGTAAACACTCGAGTCATATGGTCTTCTTTGTAGGCACATTTTTTACGTGTTGAGAATGAACAATGTGAAAGAGTTTCCTCGGAAATACTTGAAGAAAAGGTGGTCAATGGATGCTAAGCCTTTCAACGCTACAGTTAGGACAGTCAGTGGGTCAGATTCGGTTTTGCAAAGTGAGGTTTTTTATTTGTACGAGATTTTTGAATCTACGATTGATCGCTTGGTTCATGACATTGGCATGTTGAAGATTTATAAGGAGCAAATGATGGAGTTGTTGAATAAAGCTAAAATCGATGTTCCAACGGTTCCAAAACTTAACTCGAAAGATATTATTAGTGCAATGCTTGGTGTGAAGGAGCCAACCTCAACTTCAAATGTTATAAATAATTCAGACATGAGCTCAAATAAAGGATCCGGTGTTCATACGAGGTGGAAGTCAAAAGCTGAGATTGAAAAAGAAGTAGCTAAATCAAGTGACAAGCGGAGGACATGTAGTAAATGCGGGAATAAAGAAGGTCATAATTCCAGAACATGTACAAACGAAAGAATGAAACCATCTGAAAAAATCAAGAAAACATCTCAGGAGGCGTCGGCGACAAGAACTGGTCTCAGATCTAGGCGAAATTGATGATGACAATTTGATGCAGCTACTTTTTACATATTGATGCAGCTACTTTTTACATATTGATGCAGCTACTTTTTACATATTGATGCAGCTATTGTTTACATATTGATGCAGTTGCTTTTACATACTTGTTTACCTACTTTGAATAATTGTGACAGATACTTTTGCATATTGATGCAGTTACTTTCTCATATTGATGCAGTTATGTTTTACATAGCAGTTTAAGTACACCTTTTTTACATAGTGGCATTTTTTACCTAAATCTATTTATATAAAACCTAAAAATAAATTTTGTAAATTTTTAAACCTAATTAATCTATTTTTAAACTATTTTATAAAAAAGGGGTATTAAAATAATTATAAAAAATAATTGAAAAACGTGAAAAATAAAAACTTAGTACCAAAAAGTCCTAAACTACTAGAATAACAATGGAAAAATGAAAAGCTTGACGTTTGCTTAACAAATAAGCTTGAAATGAGCTTATAGATCTCGAATTGATTATTAATAAGCAGAACAAAACCGTGTTAAATATAGTTTGAATTGAAAGTATATCAGTAAAAGACCCAAGGGCAGAGCGGTATGTGTGTTGTGTTGTGAGAGGAGTGGTGCAGGTTCGAGTCCTGGCCACGTCCTTTTTGGTAAAACTTTTTTTTTAAAACTGAATACCCAAGCTTAAAACAATCCACAAACACAAATTAAAAATGAAATCAACAAGAATTAAGCTATTTAAAATAAAAAACGTGACCAGATTATCAATAATCAGAACAAAACCGCCTTAAATAGAGTTTGAATTGAAAGTATATCAGTAAAAGACCCAAGGGCAGAGCGGTATGTGTGTTGTGTTGTGAGAGGAGTGACGCAGGTTCGAGTCCTGGCCACGTCTTTTTAGGTAAAACTTTTTTTTTTAATTTTTTTTTGCAAAAACTGAATACCCAGGCGTAAAACAATCCACAAACACAAATTAAAAATGAAATCAACAAGAATTAAGCTATTTATGAACAAAAACGTGACCAGATTAAGTAAAATGCTAGAGTGATGAAAATAAGAAAATAATGAGTCGTCCGATATACTATGCAATCGTTCTCTGACAGAACTAGAAAATCAACTGATGAAATGGTGACCTGATTTGGCTTGTTTATTATGATTACTGATGCAAAGGGTAAGGTCTGGGCACCTAATGCTACTCAGTTTAATGAGATTTGAGTCTCAATGACAATTTGATGCAGCTATGTTTCACATATTGATGCTGTTACTTTTTTACATAGCAGTTTTACAGCTTTTTAACATAGTGGCATTTTGATGCAGTAAATTTTGCATAACAGATATATTTTGATGCAGTGAAGTATATATATTTTTTAATTTCATATGTTAAAAAAAACAATCATTGAATTTCAACAAATAGTAACACACACTAACAAGTGAATAAAATTGTGTAAAAATCTTCATGTTTACAAGTAGTTTGTAAAAAACACAATGAGTACTTCAATTAAAGAGTAATAAAACAAGCTTTTTAGTTAACAGTTGTCTTCCTAGGGTAGTATTGAAATTGACGATGACAATTTGATGCAGCTCTTTATTCATCAATTGTCTTGCTTACGGTAGCACTAAATTTCTTTCACAAAGCTTTATCAAATCTAACATCAGCATCCGTTATAAGCTTTGAAATTTTTGGCTTTTTCATGAAGTATGCTTGTGCGTCCTTTAACAACTTTCCTTTTTTGATGTTAAAATCCATTAGAAGTATTTTGGCCATGTACTTTGCACGAAGCATATTTAGTTGTGTTTTCTGAGGTGGTCCTTCTTTCTTCAATGGTTGTAAGAAGTTTCCTCTTCCAATATATGTTTCCAAATGCCGCATAACAAATACCCCGCAATCGACACCATTGTATTTTGTTTTCCAATTAAAATCAACAATGTTAGGTTCAGCAACCAAAATGGAAATGTGTTTTGGGTGTCTATGTCTCTCCAGGTAATTTGTAAAGGAATCAATCTGTGTAAATTTAAATAAACAGTTATGACATTGTAATGCAGTTTTTTTATTACTATGATGCAGTAATATTATCAATATTATTCATATGGTATAGGACTGTAAAAATAGCACCATAAAACATCAAGTATGTTATAAATCCAGTTATAGTCTTATAAAGGGTTTTCCTCTATTTAAAATAAACATATATATCATTTGTAATGCACTATTCATGAGATATAATACTTTGATGCAGTGAAAAATAGCACAATAATACATTAAGTATGAGACTTACGAGGGCAAATGGGAAAGCACCATATCACTTTTCTATATCATCAATGTCGTTATCTATGTTGTCTATGATGTCGATCTCAGCAGTCTTCAAATTAAAACAAATGATATAGAAATGGTTTGACGAAGTATCTTTCGTCATCTTTACACAAGGAAAAAATACCTGTATATATTTATTATAATTATTTAAATTTATTATAAACAATCTCACAAATACAATCATTTAATTCTCATAATAAATATACTTACCAAGTTGACATCAAGAAAAATCTTCCGTTTTGCTTGAGTTAAAACGTTTTGAATATTTTCATCAAAAACTTTCATCCTTTCTTGCACATTCTTCCCCGACTCAACAACATAATTATTCTGTTTTAGTTAACGTCAAATGATTACTAATGATAACAAAATTTATAATTCAAAAATAAATAAGTTATATATTAGAATTACTTACAAGCATCCCCGTATCACAATATACATTTCCATCGCCCGAAAGCTTGTCTCGATGTTGTTCCTCATGATTAATACAAAAGACCATAAGTCTAGTATGAGTGACGCAATTTGTATCTCAGGGTATAGGCTCAAGAAAAAAACGCCTTCTACGCCAACTCCTTTTTTGGTCTGGTAAATAAACTCCCTGTACATTTTGATATAAACATGGGTTATCTATCTCTGATGCATTAAAGCAAGGAAGTGATGCATTGATAAAAATATGTGATGCAGTGATAAAAATGTTTGATGCATAGAAAATAATTAAAATTCATAGAGAACATTTATAAATAATGCTATGATAATAATACTTGATGCAGTGACATAAGGAATTGATGCAGTTATATAAATATATGATGTAGTGAACATTTAAAAAGTGATGCAGTGAAAAATGATGTTTTTAATATGATGCAGTAGTTTAGAACTTACGAGATGCATAGAAAATAATTAAAATTCATACAGAGAACATTTATAAATAATGCTATGATAATAATACTTGATGCAGTGACATAAGGAATTGATGCAGTTATATAAATATATGATGCAGTGAACATTTGAAAAGTGATGCAGTGAAAAGTAATGTTTTTAATATGATGCAGTAGTTTAGAACTTACGATTCGGGTGTCTTATTGCCCCATATGTATTCTGCTAATTTTTTCCCCTCTTCAGTTAGTGGTTGCCCTAATACGATTTTCCGTTGATAAAATGGCGACGTTAAAGCAGGAGGCAGCTTTACTTCACGTTTATCATTTTCAATATCATCCGGTGGAGCAATGCAACTAATGGGTGATGCGTGCATATATATTTCATTTTCTTCTATCCTTTTGCTTTTTGCAGGTAGCGACTTAGCTTTTTCTATCTTAGATTTCTTTTCATTCTCTTTTGACAATTGAGTGTCACTTTGCTTTCTACCAAGATTTTTAAGCACTTGTTTTTTTAGCCTGTGTCTTTTTAGAGACCTCCTTCCCAACATTTTCATCTTCCACGACTGTTTCTTTAGCTTGTTCTTTGTTAGATCTTCCTCTTTTACCAATCTCTTGTCTTAGACGAATTTCAGCTAACATATCTCCCTCTATGTTTCCTTTAGCACCTAACTTCCCGACATCCTTTTTCATTAATTTCTCCCTTATAGCATCAAATTTTGTAGTCTTTGGTTCGGTTAGAATTTCGGCTGATAGCGGAACATCCCTATATTTTTCATGTTGTTCGACAATAGGTTGTTCACTCAATGGTGTATTTCCTTTTAAAGTTCTTGTGTAGTTTTTCGGTAACCTCAACTTCATACTATGAAAAGGTTTAATAATTTGGACTTTTTGAATTTGGGGAGATTTTGGTGCATCTTCAAATAAGAAACTTTTTTGCATGTTGTCTTCGACTTCAGCTAAGAAAGGTAGTTTCATAACCGAGTATTCCAAAAGTTGTTTGTTTACTTCTTCGATAGAAGGTAAGTCAAAGTTGGTCACTAAACTGTTGATTTCTTCAATTGCAATTGAAGGAAAGTTAGCTTCTTTGAAAATTTTAGAACCTGTAATTAAAACAATCAAAATAAACAATAGTTTTTTTGAAAAAATAGAAAAACTTGTTTGTTACTGCATCATAGTTACATTTAACTGCATCATGTATTTTGGTAACTAGTCATGCATTAATCTTTAATGATAGTTCACACTCCAGTGCATTACTAATCTAAAAACACAATAATGCAGTGAAATTTATAGACAATATAAAAAGAATAAAATTAAACAAATTTTTTTGTTTGGGAAAACAGTATAACTTGTTTTTAATGCATCATAGATACAGTTTTACTTCATCATATTGTTTTGTTAACTAGTCATGCAGTGAATTGTAATGAGAACCCAAACTCCAGTGCATTACTATGATAAAACACTATGATGCAGTGGAATTAATCGACAAGATAAAAAGACAAGATAAAAAGGGTTTTTGTAATTTTACTTTTATCTGCTCCCAGGATTTCCATTCCACCTTGCATTTCATTGTATTCCATTCCAACTTCTGTATCCATGTCAGCGTGAAACACTTCTTCCTCACTATCAAAGAGTAGCGTTTGCGATTGATATTCAAGGAATGAATCATCATAATTGACGATAGCTCCATCTTTATTGTATATTTCATCGCATATTTCAGGATTTGCACAATCTGTTAATAAAGAATCAAACTTTTAAAAAATACTTGATTGAAATTTTCTTTATAACTAGTATAGACTATAATGCTATGATGCAGTGGAATTAATCGACAAGATAAAAAGACAAGATAAAAAGGGTTTTGAAGAGATGGCATTTATACATGATCTCATCGTTCTTTTCGGGCTTTAAATGCATTAAAATGTCAAAAAATACCATATATATGCTTGTGTTTGTTTACTTGTGTATTTTAGGTATGGATATCATAAAAAAGACAAAAGATCACAAGTTACAAGGAAAAACGGACACGAGAAACGAAGCCGTACAAAGAACCGGGCCCTAATCATGGAATTCTCAACAAAATACCTTGAAGACTTGAAGACAAACAAGATTGATCCTCATTTATTGAATAAATGACACTTAAAACCCTTGTATATTAATAATTACAAGTTTGGTCCCTTAAGTTTGTCAAAATTACACAAAAGGTCCTTCAACTTTGAAGAAATGGCAAGATTAGTCCCTCAACAAATCAAAATTGCCAATAATGGTCCCTCATGAAGTCAAAGTTACAATGAAGACCTTTGAAGATCAAGAATGTTCAAAATCAGTCCTTGAAATATCTCAAAATGGCAAATATAACCCTTGAAACACTTTCTGGAAAGTTTGTGCCAAAAGTGACAAGTGATGAAACGTTGATACAAAGGAAATAGGCGCTGATGGGTTTTTAAACACAAAAGAAAAAAGAAAGAAAGAATAAGGGCCAAAGCTGTTAACTTCAAACATTCAAACACGTTTTTGCGCCAAACAACATAACACTCCTACAAAAACGGATCAAAAGGACAACTATTCACCTTTACAGCCCAGATTTTACACCAACTTAAACAAAGGGTAAAATGAAATTACCCAGGCACACGTTTGATTCACACATGCAGGAACCTATCCCACACACAAAACCCTCATCTCCACTCACTATGGACCCCACCCCAATACCCTTTCCACCAATCAGCAAGCAACTTAGTCTCCAAGTCATCCTATGTGGCAAAATCAACAGCCAAGAACCTTAGCTTCATCCTAAAGCTAAAATGAACGTCCTTGATCAATTTGGACAGCACATTCCATCAAAACGTCAAGAAGACTTCAAGGACAAATAGGGAATTTCACTTCTAGGGTTTATGAACAGTGTAGCATTGGCATTTGCCTATAAAAAGACTCCTCAACATGTGAGAGAGCTTTTGTTCCAGTTTTAGGCTATTAATCTTTGTAATTCCTTTTTAAGTTAAATAAAATTTGAATTTCTGAAAATTTGAAATCTCTTTTTGATTTAGTTAAAAGTTTGGTGTTTGAGTAGCCTAATTCTGAGTTCCATTTGATTGTGAAGGCCTACCTTAATCTTGTGGTTAAGGCACGTCTTGTTTCATAAGGTTTTTAAGGTTTGAAAACCTTGAAATCATAGGTTCTGTTTTGGTTATTTTGTGTACTAACCCTTGACCATTAGCTATAAGCTCTTACAAGCTTGTTGACACCAAGCTTGTGAAGGGATTAGAGCCCTTGGTTGAGTTGTTTGCTGTTTGTGTTGAAGATATAAAGTCCTTGCGGTTCTACTTTGAACCATCAACCAAGGCAGTTTGCATCATCTTCATTGAAGTACCTTGGTCTTGTTCTAGTTGTTGAACAAGGTCCAAGGAGCATTGCTGGCCTTCCTAGGATGTTGTGGAAGGCAGGTATAATCCCTTGTTAAGATTCCCCTAAAAATTTCATGTTTATGACTGTTTTTGATTTGGTGCTTTGATTTTGAGTATTGGTGTTTGGGCTGGTGATTTTTGAGTTTGATTGTGTTATTTGCTATTGTTTAAGTGTTTTTTATCATTAAAATCAGTAGGTTATTGGTTAAAATCAGAAGTTTGTATGATAAGTGCTTGATTAAGGGTTGTTTGGGATTACTGCATAAGTTTGTCAACGTCTGATTTGTTCCTGTCAGCGTTTGATTTAAACTTGTCAGCGTTTGTTAAGTGCTTGTGTGTTGTATGCAAGTATTGGTATCTGCTATTTGGGAGTATTTGTGCATCTGTTTGCAGGTTTTGTGGGCTTAAACACATTGATTCATAGATTGGCTCTAAAATCTTCATAACTTGGTAAAATTGGCTAGGATTTTGAGGACACCTAGATCTAAGCATAGGTTAAGGGTAACTAGTGCTAAATCATAGCTAATCACACCAGGGTAGAGGGATTTGAGGCTTGAAATTGGATCAAGTGTCAAGTATATCAGCAAACTTGTTTCTGCATATGTTCTTTGTTCATCAGTAACTTTTTATGCTTTGATCTTGTTATTTTCTTTGATTCAGTGTTTAATTCTTGTTGCATTGTTATTTCTAGCATTAGGATTGTTGTATTGCTGCTTGGTTCTTATTTGTTTGCTGCTTGTGAGGATATTTGGGTATTTGGATTGCTTTGTTCATAGCTTATAAGCTCACTGGCTTATTGGCTTATTGATGCCAAAATACATCAAGTTTACCCAACTGGTAAGCTTTGATTCACAAGGTTTGCACTCAAACCTTGACCAGCAGGGTGAAAAACAAGTCCTGGCACTTCATCAAGTCTGTCAGCGCCTACTTTATTCCTGTCAGCGTTTGATTTCAACCTGTCAGCGTTTGATAATAACTTATCAGCGTTTGACATTTGTGTTGACTGTTTTTGGATTTGGCCCATTTGAGGGCCCATTAGGGGTATTTTGGTAATTTCACTTTCATTTTCTGATTATTTAGGTTAAAATAAACTAGTTTGCAAGTTTTTAGAATTTTTGGATTTTTAATATTATTTTATTATTATTTTATTATTATTTTTAAAATTTCACTTTTTCCAACTTTTTACATTTTTCTTAGGTTAAATACATTAAAATAGGAATTTATCAACTTTTAGAATAATTTTATCACTTATAGATTAATTTTTATAATTATTTTAAGTTTTAATAGTTTTTAAATCATTTTAAATAGTTTTGATTAGTTTTAAAATTTCAAAAAATAGTTTTTAATCTTTTTAGGTCATTTTAGAGGTTTATCAATTGAAAATTCTTTATTTGGGCTTTTTGATAATTTATTTGATTTTTAGGGCTTTAATTAGCATTTAAAAATTGAATATTTAATTATTTAAAAGGGTTGAAAAAGTTTTGATAATTGGTAAACTCTTTATTTATTATTTTGGATTTTTGGTAAATTTTTGGTAATTTTTAGAATTTATTTTATTTTTTGTGGTTTTTAAGGTTCTACGTTTTAACTTTCTAATAGTGATTTTTAGTTAATTTTTATTTTTACGACTTTGTCATTTTCTCTTCTAATCCCCTTCTAAACCAATCATTAATTACAAACATTTGGCAAGTTTTTCACACACATATACCTCCTTGGAGAACGATACCCACTTAGGGTCATTTACACACGGTTTTCCTAAATCGTCGTGCTTACCACTATATTTTTAGTTGCTTACTTTTTCCTGAAGGCAAGTTGACTAAATTTACAACTATCAGGTTTTCATTCCACCTTGCATTTCATTGTCTTGCATTATGTTCTTTAACTAGTATAGACTATAATGCTATGATGCAGTAGAATTAATCGACAAGATAAAAAGACAAGATAAAAAGGTTTTTCATTCCACCTTGAATTTCATTGTCTTCAATTCCAACTTATGTATCCATCTCTGGGTCCATGTCAGCGTGAAACACTTCTTCCTCACTATCAACAAGTAGCGTTTGCGATTGATATTCAAGGAATGAATCATCATAAATGACAATAGCTCCATCTTTATTGTATATTTCATCACATATTTCAGGATTTGCACAATCTGTTAATAAAGAATCAAACTTTTTAAAAATACTTGATTGAAATTTTCTTTATAAACCAGTTTGTATTATGTTCTTTAACTAGTATAGACTATAATGCTAACTGCATTATAGTTTAGTTTATTACTAGTTAAATAAACCTTATGAGGCGGCCGAATTGTAGCATTAAACATAATTACTATTCACATTAAACCCAAAATAGGAGATACGAGTTTTAAGTTTTCTTCTAGTTATATTACAGACATTCAAAAGCTGAATTCAAAATATACGATCCTAGATAATAAATATTATACAAAAGCAAGAGAAGTGTTAGCGTTTATTTACTTTTAGGGGATTTCTTTTTCCCCACTTCCAATTTTTTAGCGGGTGATGATGTTGCTGCTCCTTTTGTTGATGCTGCTGCTCCTTTGGTTGATGTTTTTGATTTTGGCCCCTTGTTCCCCGCTTCCTTTTTTTAGCAGGTGATGCAGGTGATGCTGCTTCTCCTTTAGTGGGCGATGTTGCTGCTCCTTCCGTTGATGTCGTCCAATTTATTGTGGAATTTGACCTTGTCATTCTCGTCATTTCTGGTGTTGAGTTTGCGGTAGAATTTCTTCCTCCATTGAACTAAGCGAGATATTATCATTGGTCTTCCCACCATCAATCTGGACATTGGTCATAGCATCGACATTCTTATTCGCCACATCAAATTTTTTCAAATCAAATGCATTGCACCATCATTCTGAGTAGCATCAGTTGCACCATCATTCTGAGTAGCTTTCACGGCGTCAGCACTCTTATCATTCTCGGTACTGTGATTCGCCCCATCAGACACGCCTTCATACAAGTCTTTAAAAAATGATTTACTTTTTTCTTCAAACGTCTTAAATTCTTCATCATGTGGGTATTCTTCGAAAGCAATCTTAAGCTTCTGTTTGTTACTTTCAAACACTTCCTTAATCGTTGACAGTGAGGCATTCAAGCTATCCTTCATTTCCTGCATGATTTTTAAAAAAATACATTATGATGCAGTGAATAATAACTATGATGCAGTTTTTAAAAGTTTTAAAAACTGTCAAATTAAGACATAGAGCTTGAAGTGGTATGTTAACTCGCAAAATATCAAATGCATCAACATAAGACATAGAGCTTGAAGTGGTATGTTAACTCGCAAAATATCAAAACTGTCAAATTATTTAAACATATCACCCTATGTTACAGCAGCAAAATGAAACTTAGTTTTTACCTGACTTGTTTTTGATCTAAACTGTATAAGATCCTCGTCTAGTTGACTTGTGTTTCCAATATTTTTCTTTTTCTTTGTCTTGTCAACCTTCTGCTTGGTGGGAAGAACTCGTAACCTTCCAAGATTGGAAATTTCCCGAAACCTTTCATAACATCCATTTCTTCTTTCTCTCATTTTTTCAACAACTCGGTGTTCCATCCTTTGAAAACAGGTGATGTTCTTTCCACAGTTATAGTTGGTGAGATTGTGGAGCTGCAGTATAGTAGCTACAAAAAAAGGAGTGATGCAGTTAATATAGGAAATGATGCATTTAATATATGGAATAACTGTTATGTTTTATCTTATATATGATGCAGTGAAAAAAGGTATTGATGCTGCGAAAATAAGATTAAACATACTAAGAAGTTTAGAAGCATTAAAAAAACGTACCGCCAAAAGAAGTTTGGAAGCACCGAAATAACCTCCTGGACTTGTTTTCCATGTCTTAACTCCTGACCGAATGCATTCTAAAGCATATCCACACCAATCATAGTTTTGAAAATCTTCAATATCTCTTAATGTAGGTAAGAACCTTTGATTGATTGTGCCATCCTTATTACCCCCAGCCACAATATTTAATAACACCACTAAAAATCCAACTTTGAACTCCCAACCCGTTGTATCAAATTATAAACATGATCAACAACTATAGATATATGAGGCCTTGGCGCTTTATCCCCTCCCCATGGAGTTGTAGCTCTCCAATCCGTTGTTGTTTTGTCTTCTATCGTTGTAGCTCGAAGAGCAATCACTTCTTTATCTCCCATGGGTATTCCAAGCATTTCATGAATTAACTCCTTTGTGACCTTAATCTGTCTTCCATCATCCATGTGTATTGTGTCCGTATCACAATCAAAGTTAAACGCAACCCAGTACGAAAGCTTTGATGGAATGGAAGGGTAATCAAAATTATTATAATATTCTCCCAAACCCATTTCTTTTATAGTCTCAACCTGGGCGTTTGTTAAAGATTCCAATACAAGCTTCAATTGATTAGAAGATATTCTTGAACTAATATTAGGAAAACTAACCTTTTTTTCACCATCAGAATCCATATTTCCAACATCAATCGATAGAGGATCTTGCTCCATAACATCATCATCACTAACCTTCTTTTTTCCTTTAATAGCAACTTTCTTTTTTACAACGACTATTTGACTATCGTGAATACCTTTATTCCCCTTTGCCAGTTTCTTTCTCCCAACCAACTTTTCTACACCCACTTCAATACCTTTCTTTGCCATTTTCCCAACAACATCTACGTCGTTTCCAAGACTTAATATTTTACCCTTCAACTTATTCACATCAACAGGTGACGGAGCATCACTCACAGTTTTTGCTGCTGCATCAAAGAATAAAATTAAGTGCATCACACCAGTACATCAAGTACAAAACTAAACAAACCTACTGTACATAATGCAAAAATTAAATACATCAAAGAGAAGCCCTAATTTTTCTCTCTCTATTATGGTGATTTCCGGCCACCTTTTTCTTTAAATTCCGGCCACCTTGATCACTTTCTATTTCGGATTCAATTTTGTTTTAATCTCTGTGATTATTCCTATCTGATTATAATACTCTTTGTGTTCTAATCGGATCTAGGGTTTTCATTTAAGATCTAAATCAAAACTGTTTTTGAACTAGGGTTTTCATAGGCGGCGGCTATTTAGGATTGGGGTTGGTTTCTCCTTTTATAAATCGATCTCTTCCTTTGTTTCTGGATTCATATTACGTTTTTATTTAGGTTTGATTTAGGGTTCGTGTTTTTTGAGTTGTTGGTGGCGGTTTTAATTCCTGAGCTAGGGTTTCATCCCTTTGATGGTTTTAATCCTGTTCCATTATTTAATTCATTAAGACTAATCCTATTGATTAGCCTTTATAGAACGTTTTATTGTTTCTGCTACAAAGTTATTGATTTTGAATTTGTAAGGTTTTGTTTCGGATTTCACGTAGTAGGAATTAGGGTTTTTTTCTGTTTCTACTATTTTATGATTACTGGACACATGGATTGAAGTGATTGGTTGCTGGTTTGAAGCTCTAATTTGGTTTTAGGGTTTCTTGGTGTCGGTTGGTTTTATTGGTTTGTTTTTGATGCGCACAGGAGAGATGGAAAATACCGGTGATAAGAGTAATATGGCGGAGGCTACTTCTGCACAGCCGATTGACTGGGAGTCACTGCGTGCACGCATGGCTCGGCTTAAACAGTCGAGTGAAACGGGGGTGTTTATCGCTGACCCTAATAATAGATCGGGCCTGTTTGGTGATGTTTCTCAGACAGATCATGCGCAACGAGATACTGACTCGTCTGTTTTGCATGGGAGCAGAAGTGAGGTTAACGCAATATCTAGGCAAGCTGATGTAAGTACTCGTGTCGCTGATTCTGCTGGTTTGGTTCAGTTACAGGATGGTAGCGTTCAGAATTCGTTGGGTGTGAATGATACAGGTTTGAAGGATGCGGTTGTTGCTGCATGGGGCCCTATTGGTTCTAAAATTAATAGTGTATCACAGCATGGCTCGCTTGATGATTCTGTTGGTGGTGTATCTATTAAACAGAATGGTATACCTTCTTTTGCATCATTCTTACAACCTGTACAAAAAGTTAAATCTATTCAAGTTAAGGAATTACATTGTGACGAGCAAGTAGTTGGGGCTGCTGTGGCTCTTTCTTTTGATGTTGTTGAAGAAGTTAGATCTAAATTAACGTATACGTTGTTTGGATATTTCATTGGAAAGCGGCTTGCGTTCCCCTTGGTTGAGAATTATGTCAAGAATGCTTGGGCTAAATATGGTTTAAAGCGTGTAAAGTTGCATGATGAGTTTTTTCTTTTTCAATTTCAAACTCAAAGTGGTATGGAAGGTGTATTGGAAAATGGACCGTGGCTTATTCGACAGGTTCCCTTGATTCTTAATGTTTGGTCTTCTAACACTGATTTGCAAAAAATGGAGATCAAGAAGGCACCGGTATGGGTTAAACTACATAGGGTACCTATTGTTGCTTACTCGGAAATTGGTCTTAGTTTGATTACTTCTCAGATTGGGAGGCCGATCATGCTAGATTCTTATACTAGAAATATGTGCATTGATCCATGGGGTAGGAGCACTTTTGCTCGCGCCCTTATTGAGGTTTCAGCGGAAGAATGTCTCAAAAAATCTTTGGTTGTTGCTATACCGGTAGAAAAAGATAAAGGGCATACTTTGGTGACTATTGATATTGAGTATGAGTGGACGCCTCCAAGATGTTCTAATTGCCTCATTTTTTATCATGTGGATACTAAATGCCCTAAGATTCCTAAACAGGTGGTGGTTGAGAAGGTGGGCAACATGGAGGAAGCTACAACTGTTGATGGTTTTGAGGTTGTTAGGAGTAAGAAGAGTAAAAAGAACAAGAAGCAACATGTAGTTGCTGGTATTAAGCTTACTAAGCCTTCATTAAACATTCAGTATCGTCAAGTTGAGAAAGGGGAAAGTTCTAAGGCTTATCAGTCGAAGAAGTCTTCCCAAGGTAACCTCGTGTCACAGAGTGATCCCAAGAAGGATGGCCCACTTCTTAAGATAGGTTTTTTGAATAATAAAGTGCTCGGATCAGATCCTAGTAAACCGGGTACAAGTAACCAGAATTCGTTTGGTGCTTTAAGTGGGTTAGGAGATGGTGATACTGATTGGGAGGATGGTGGTGGTCGTACAAATGAAGTGATTAATGCTGATAGCGAGACTGACGAAGATATTGAGATTGATGATCGACATGGCTTTCGTCAGCCGGATGTTCGCACTTCTCATTTACCATGATTATTGCTTATTTTTATTGTTTATGCACCTTTAGGTGGTTTTTTCCTATTGGTGTAATATGCTTTGTAATTGGTTGTTAGTGATCATATGGCATGTCATATGATTTAGTGGTTGTTCAAGCTGTATGCTTGAGGTTAATGTAGCATTGCCGCTACATTCCATTGTACGTCAACGCTTTTGGGAATATATTTTACCGGGGATGATACCCTTTTACCCAAAAAAATTAAATACATCATACCAAACTAATGAAACACAAACGTAGATTTAAATTTCAGTTTAAACTAATGCATCACTCACAGTTTTTGCTGCTGCATCAAAGAATAAAATTAAGTGCATCACACCAGTACATCAAGTACAAAACTAAACAAACCTACTGTACATAATGCAAAAATTAAATACATCATACCAAACTAATGAAACACAAACATAGATTTAAATTTCAGTTTAAACTAATGCATCACTCACAGTTTTTGCTGCTGCATCAAAGAATAAAATTAAGTGCATCACAGTAAAAAGTAACTGTATCACACCTATACAAATAGCGATATCAAGTACACAACTAAAAAAAACCTATCATAAATAATGCTAAGAAAGAATTTTGCATTTAGCAAACAACCTAGCATAAGAACACATTTAACCTAGTAGCCTAACTCATATTTACACATGATTGCCACATACTGCATCATAACATATATTTAAGTGCATTAAGCAAACAACCTATCAAACAAACACATATTGCATTATAAACACATTTCCGCAAATAACACAAACTAAACTAAACAAAACAGACCAGTACATTACAATTTAAATTATCTTCTATCAAAATGATGTTCCCTGAATAATTCTAAAAAATTTTGTTAGACACCATAACCTACGTTTTCGTATATAACGCAATCTACGTTTAGCTGTCCTTTAAAACATCTGACCACTACGGCATCAAAACTTAAGTTTAAATGTATTAAAGAAAAACCTTTTCTCTTTTTCGCCTGCTTCGGATTATTCTGAATATCATCTGATTCTGGTGGATTTTGATCAGGTAAATCATTTCCATCCGAATTTTGGCTCTTTTTCTTTTTTGCCCGATGGCTACTTTCTTCGGGTTCGTCTCCCTGGGCATGATTTCGCGTACCGACAAGTTTGGTTGAACAAACTTTTTGCCTTTTTGATGATCTTGTGCTTGCTATCTCGTCATTTTGATCCGCTTCATTATCATTACTACCTGTAAGACAACAAATTCAGACGGTTAGCTATTATCACATTCAACAAATTAAAATAAATGAGTGATTTATACATAATCTAACTTCTCATCAGTGACTTATACACAATCAAAGTTTACTACGAGTAACCAAATCTAACTTTATATTGTACAAACGAGTACTACTGTATTACGTCATGACAACCACTATGTCAAGTACACAAGCAAACATGCACTTTTCGACACCTAAAACACAATGAATGTATCCTAAACTAACCTTATACTTCACATACAAGTACTTGTTGCATTACTTCATTACAAAAACTACATTAAAAAAATACATATATGATATTTCATACACAGAGGAGTTCATGGTACCTAAAAACTGAAAAAATTAAAAACCATCACCTTTTTAGTGTATCCATTACAGTAATTTCAGTGGTTCGAGCCTTAAGCAATACTCATCACACAAGGTGCTTGATACTGAGTAAAATAGTCCTGCCTTAGCAGTGGGAGTTCTCTAGCTTTTTAAACAAAGCTCAAACCTGATTGATAGACTATAACCATGCTCTTAACAAATGAAGACCCATTATACACACGTTTACATCGTATCATATTATCATGGAACCTCATGAGACTGGCTACGGATCATATGCTAGTTTAATTCTACTTCATAGACGAGAACAGATGTATGGTTGACGTTTACCAATTCTAACCATCATCTAATACACCAGAAAAAGTTTCTAATAGCCAGAACTAACATTCCATCTCAAGCAAACATAATGTTTAAAATGCAGTAAATCTAATTGAAACATGCGTCTAATTCAAGGCTGCAAAATGTACAATGTTTAACTAGATTCAGCCACTAAACTTAGCCATACATATCAGCGACCTTGACCAAACAAATCGTCTTTCGGTTCAGATTAATCGACCAGATGACAAAAAGTTTAATACAAAAAATTTCACTCACAAATTTTTCTAACGTTGCTACAAAACACATATAAAAACACTACATTAAAGTTATACGATCTGAATAAAGTTATACAATTTTAAAAAATCGTAAGCCGCTGCAAGCCCGCTGCAAGCCCGCAGCAAGCACGCAGCAAGCACACAACAATCACGCAGCAAGCCTGCAGCAAGCCCGCATCAAGCCTGCATCAAGACTGCAACAAGACCATATAAAAACTAATTGCAAAACATTGCATAACTAGTACACTTAACATAATTTAGCCAACATATATCATACAAATACTTCATAAAAGTCTACCTTATAAAAACTAATTGCAAAATAAATATAAATCATAGATCAATTTTAACAAGATCACTTACTAGATGATATAGTTATCGAGTTTTCTGGCGACTTTTCTTTATGATTCCCATAAAATACTTTTTTTTCAACCACAGTCTAGCACTTTTTCTTTTTACTAAATCAATTAAATTAAATTTTGTATAAGTATTTAATAAACATAAAATAAAAAATAAAAATAATTAGGGTTTTCAATAATATATACCTGAGGGAGAAAAATCCTTCAAATTCGTCCTCACCATTTCTAACCACTACCAACCAATTGTCTCCTGCATCAATCCATTACATCAACTGCATCAAGGACAAAGACATTTTTAGACAGTTAACAGTTCATATAAAACTAATCCTAAAACATCATATTAAAACCGCATCAATGTATAATATTAAATACTATATATAAACATTTAAACTACCAGATTGGAACCAGGTCATATCAAATCATTTCACATCTGATAACGACCAATTTCATTCAGAAAACTTCATGACCAATTTCATTCAGAAAACTTCATTCTTAAAACGTATGCAGATCCTGATAGCAACCAATTTCATTCACAAAACCTCATATAGAAAATAACATTAAACTTGATAATACCGAATTCATAACGTTGCTACAAAGCACATATATGTCATAGCAAAAAAAAGTAGCATAATAACTAAAATAGAAAAAAAATGTTGCATCAATTTTATACAAAAAAATGCATCAATTCATTATTTTTTTAACTATTATAACCTCATAAACCACAATAACTACATCAATGTTTTTAGAATACATAAAGTAAGTGCATCATATCCATTTTACTAACATTTCATTCACAAAATTTCACTAACATTGCTACAAAACACATATAAAAACTGCATCAAAGCACATATAAAAACTGCATCAAAGCAAAAAATTTAATTCACAAAATTTCACTAACGTTGCTACCAAACACATATAAAAACTGCATCAATGTATAATATTAGCTGCATCAAAATGATATTTCAGATAAATAAAAACAAACATCATCACACAAACTTATCTAACCTTAGAATGCACAAAATATATTATGTTAACTACCAACTTCACATCTGATAACGACCAATTTCATTCACAATCATTTCATAATGCACAACATATATTCTCATAATGCACAAAATCATTTCACATTTGATAAAGACCAATTTCATTCAAAAAACTTCATTCACAAAATTTCACAAATGTTGCTACAAAGCACATATAAAAACTGCATCAAATAATAAAATTTCATTCACAAAATTTCACTAACATTACTACAAAGCAGATATAAAAACTGCATCAAAGCACAAAATTTCATTCACAAAATTTCACTAACGTTGCTACAAAGCACTTATAAAAAATGCATCAAAGCACATATAAAAACTGCATCAAAGCACAAAATTTCATTCACAAAATTTCACATGTGGTCGTTGAATATTATAACTTACAAAATCTAGGCAGTTGCATTATGATTTTGAAAAACAAGGATTTCTTATAATCATCAATTTCTTATAATCATCACTGGTTCAAAGGATCAACTAGTCAAAGCAAAGAATTGTGCAAATTGTGAGGCCGTTAAGCATTCAAAGACCACATGGTGAAAGCTAAATATGTACGGTATAGCAACTCACTTTATTATAATATTTATAAAAAATAACTGGAAACAAACTTGCAATCAACGATATACTAGTATTTTGAAAAGCATCTCACAGTTTTAGTAGGTGTTAAAACTAATGGAACAATCTGCTTAATTGTGTAGAAAATAAAGCTTGGTCTAAAGGCATTTGTTCCTCTTTTGGTCTGCTAAACAGTGTAGAAGTTTTGTTTGCATCATGTTCTTAGTTTAAACACCCTGCTGTCAGATCAGCAAATGACTGAAGCTTGGTCTAAAGCCATTTGTTCCTCTTTTGTTCTTAGTTTAAACACCCTACTTTCAGACGCATAGCGGCACGTTTAGCTATGTCAGATCAGCAAATCACAAGCAACTCTTTTTATTTTTCTTAATCTGGTGCATTGCATGTTGTTTTTAGTTTTGTCAAAGTAATTCTTTTTATATTACTATGTGATATAAAATATGCCTCTAGTTAGTCTTAGATCTGTTGTATTTGATTATCTAATTAGAGCCTTGGATTGAGGCGGAAAAACACGCTAGAGTATGTACGAATGAAAATGGTGCATTATATTGCAAGTCTTCTGACATTGGACATCAAATCATATATAAGCACCCTTATCTTCAGTACATAATCTAGCATATAAATCAGAAGCAGGCGGGTTCAATAATACAAGCAGATACAACCAAGGATGCTTTTGGTACTTTGGAAGAAAACCAAGCATGCAAATTGACCAACTGACCAAGTACTCTATCAAAATCACAAGGCATTAAAGCAAACAAGAGCTTATCATTAATTCTCAAGAAGTAAGCTTATGACTAGTGGAAGTGCAGTCAAATGAGGCTAGCTAATATATATGAGTCTTTTTTCAATGTCTGACCCTATCTGCGTATGCGAATTTCATTCTGTCAAGTTAAATAGAGTTAGTTACGCTAAGAGTAGTAGTATTTATTTTGACTAGTTGTTCATCAGATAGATACTGTATACATTTCTTTTGACAAATTAGTTCAACATTTGTCAAAATCAACCCTTGTCAAAATCAACTTATATCTATCAAAATTTAAACATATAACAAACAAATGCGCATCACAAATACAACTTAAACAAACACCTCCTAATATCTAATCAATTTACAACATATAACAAACAAATTTTCTAAGTCATGCACAATCAAACACGCACAACAAAGCTAGGAACTTCGCCCTAAGACAGCTTGATAGCAGATCTGAAGCCCTAATTTATGAATAATCTGATCAAATTGAACATCAATCAAACGTGAGAGCACAACGAATAATTAAATCAAAAGAGAGCACATATAACTAAAATAGAAAAAAAGTGTTGCATCAATTTTTATACAAAAAATGCATCAATTCATTGTTTTTTAACTATTCTACCATCATAAACCACAAGAACTGCATTAATGTTCTACAATACATAAAGTAAGTGCTGCGTCATATACATATTCTGAGTTTGATTAAGAAATAATATATAATAGTGTGTTTAGGACAGTTCCACACAAGGTGTTTAGTACAGTCACTGCAAGCCGGCTGCAAGCCCGATGCAAGCCCGCTGCAAGCCCGCTGCAAGCCGGCTGCAAGCCCGCTGCAAGCCCACAGCAAGTCCGCAGCAAGCCCGCAGCAAGCCCGCTGCAAGCCCGCTGCAAGCCCGCATCAAGCCCGCATCAAGCCCGCATCAAGCCTGCATCAAGCCGGCAAAAAGCCTGCTGTCTTAAACACACTAGTGTGCAACTGTCCTAAACAAACTTTTATCTATTATTTTCTAAAAATGTTCTAAACATCACAGCCTAAAACTAAGTGCATCAAAGTGTAAAACTAGTACACGTAACATAATTTAGCCCACATGTAATATATACATACTGCATCACAGTCTAACATGTAAAAACTAAGTGCAAAATATATATAAATAATAGATCAATTTAATTAAAATCACATACTAGATGATATATTTATCTGAGTTTTCTGGCGATATTTCTCTCTACCACTAGCCACCGCTTACGCACCACTTCTCCAATTATCGTCGCGGCATCACCACCACTAGCAACAGCATAAAACATACATTAAATCAATGTATTAATAAATAAAATCAATTACAAAATCAATCTATTATTAAATCTAATATAAAATCAAAAATTTAACAAATCTATTAAAATAGATGGAATATAAAATCACTTACACTGATGGATTTGAAGATTTGATAATTTGATGAATAGATGATTTGATGATTTGATCTATTATTTGCTCGATTAAAATGATTTAACAGATTAGGGTTTGGTGCGTTTTTTTTGTGTGTGTGTTTTTTGAGACGGAAATGAAAACCTAGTATAAAAGAACGAGGTAACGGCTGGGGGTTTTTACCCTAAAATAAGGAGGAAGTTGTTAGGGGGTGGAAATGACCGATTTACCCTCAAACTTTCTAGGAAATTACATAAATGCCACTCCGCTTTTTTTATGATTAAAATCAAATCCAAGGGCCCATATTCCTTCCTAGACTTTTTATTTTAAGGGGCTTTTTATTATATCCCCACCCTATATATATATATATATATATATATATATATATATATATATATATATATATATATATATATATATATATATATATATATATATATATATATATATATATATATATATAATATATATATATATATATATATATATATATATATATATATATATATATATATATATATATATATATATATATATATATATATATATATATATATATGTATATTCGGGTTGGGTTGACCCAGAAGTACAGTAAGAAGGAATGGAACCGCTTGAGAGTCGTCTGAAGTTCACACTTGGGTAAAGACGACTGACTTTGGAAACGGAATATATATATATGTATATGTATATATATGTATATATATATATATATATATATATATATATATATATATATATATATATATATATATATATATATATATATATACATATATATATATATATATATATATATACATATATATATACATATATATATATATATATATATATATATATATATATATATATATATATATATATATATATATATATATATATATATATATATATATATATATATATATATGTATATATATATAACACAGGTGCCTCAAGTGTTATGGTTATGGTACCTCCATAACTAGGTGGAACTGGCATGTATGTATATAGCTCAGGCAGTTAAAAATGCTAATCATATTAATTACTGATAAGTTTAATGTAAACTATTATGGAAAACAGATGGCTGCAATCGAGGAATCCTAAATATAGGAAGAGGATGTCCTTACTAAAGGACGGAATATCCGTATCTTATGTCTAGTAATGAAATGAAGACGAAAGTGGAAGAACTACTCCGACTTCACAAGTGCTATATAATGAAAAGGGACATGAATGAGTTGTTTGTTCAACGTATACTTACTGATTATTAGTTTACTTGACGTGTTCTTAACTTGTTTTCCTTGTTCTTGTCTTGTTTTATATGTTCTTGACTTGTTTTACTGTTTCATGTTTAATCATGTGTTTCTTAGTATTTCATGTGTTCTTGATTACTGTATTTTATGTTTTATGTGTTTTTTTGGGTAAAGGGGTCAATCCCGGGTAAAATATATTAAATCCCAAAAAAACCATGAAGTACAATAGAATGTGACTGAGTGTCACATTAACCTCAAGCCAATGCTTGAACAACCTAGAATGAATGACATGCCATCCATTTTACTTATCAAATACAAAGCCAATTACACCAATAGGAAAAAACCACCTAATGGTACATAAACAACAGGAAACACCTATCATGAAGCAACAAAAATTGACTCAGGTAACTCCCACAGACGAGCGTAGGCTTCACTCTCTTTGGACCTCTTCAGACTGCATGAAAGGAGCTTTAAATGGACAGCAGATGTAACAGTCTCAGCAAATTGAGTGATCGTTCGTTTGCCTTTATTAAACAATCTCCAATTTCGTTCTTGCCAAATATAATAGGTTGCAGAAGAAACAACCAGTTTGGAAACAACAATAGCCGTTGACCGTCTTTTCGCACTAGGGTTAAGATGAGCCACCATACCATAAATATCACAAGGCAAAGCTGCTAAACAAGTCTTCCCTTTAACTTTATCCCACACTGCTGCTGCAAAAGAACAACTGAAAAAAAGATGCTCATGGGAATCCGCTTGAACTTCACACAACGAACAAACATCACCTAGCTAAGAGGATGCATCCCAAAAAGAGAAACGGTTCTGTGTTTTCAATTTATGCTTGACAATCAACCACAAATTAAATGCATGGCGAGGAATATTATGAGGAAACCAAACTGTATAAAACCAAGGGACTTTAAGATCCCTTGGTCGAATAACCGACCAAATCTGCTGCACAGAAAACTTTGGCACCGTAGAATTACCAAGATCCCATGTTTTATGCGTTATTTACTTGTTGTATCATAATGAGTAACTTTCTAAAAATAGCCGTTTTCTATACATAGTAACTTTCCAAAAATAGTAGGTTTCGATATATAGTAATTTTCTAAAAGTAACAAGTTTCCATAAATAGTAAGTTTCCAAAAATAGAAAGTTTCTATAATTAGTAAGTTTCCATAAATAACATGTTTCCATATTTAGTATGTTTCTATAAATAGCATATTTCCATAATTAGTATGTTTCCATATTTAGCATGTTTCCATAAATAGTAATAAGCTTATTAAATAAGTATATGATATAAGCTATTGTTTAATAAGCATATATTATAAGTCATGATTATTAAATATAATAATATAGTAAAGTTTATTAATAATAATACTTTAGTCTTAACATATGATTATTAATAATATAATACATGATATTATAAGTTATTATTAATTAATAATATTACATGATTATATTAATTAAACTTTACCTTAACTGATTATTGTATAAGTAAATTAAAGTATGTTATTACTTTAATTAAACCTTGGTTAAAATGAAATAAATTAATTAAGCTAACTTCTTAATGAATTAAATGTAACATGACTTATTTCATGAATAATTATACTAATAATTATTGTAACCTATAGTTTATAAAATAGCCATGTTTAATATATCATGATAATTATATTAAATAATTATATCATAAGTCTTATTTGAATTAATTAATTATACATGTACTATTTAATTAATTTATTAAATCATAAAAGTAACTTGGCAAAAATTAACCAAACACACCTTTGTGTTCTTGTGTACCTGAGCCCCTAAGAGCTTAACGAGCCCCATGTCTGGTCGCACGAAACCAAGCCAAACACCACAGCCTTTCGGCTGTGGCTTTTTGCCGCCGACAGCCAAGCAGCCACCGACTGTTACCGGTTACCACTATTGGCTTAAAAACACCCCTGACTTAAGCCGGGGTTCCCCCTGTCGTGCATAGGTCACCCACCGAGAGCATAGAAGCTCTCGGTTTGCCCACTGTCTTCAACCAACAGCCCCCGATGGGGGTGTTGGTGTTGCGGCTGGCCCAAGTCAACAAACACCGACCCTTCAAGGGTGCGACTGGCCGAGACCAAGACACCACCGAGACCTTTAAGGTCTCGGTTTGCGTGACAACCGAACCAAACCTAACTAAAATCCGATCCCTCATGTTTTAATCTTTTTATTAACATGTTTTTAATACTTGGTTTATATGATTCAAGAACAAAGGAAAAATAATTAAAAAGATTAAAGGTTTTGATATACCGAATGTGCGATGATAAAGGATTAGGAACACGAACATATACCCGTAAATTTAATAAGATCAAAACAAAAAAACTCCTTCTTGTGTTCTTTAGGGTGCCACGGCCAAGGAGATTAGGGTTTTTGTTTTGTTTCTTGTAAAGTGAATAATGATTCATTTCCCTAGAGTATTGTTTATTAGCTAATATTGCTTAATAGGCCAGACCAAAGGCCCTCTTTCTTTGTTGTTGGACGTCGGCCAAACACCCCTTTGTATATACTCGTTTTGTTTTTCGAGCTTAATAATTTATCATGTGTGTTCGCGTTTTAATGTCGTGTTTTAATTATTGTCATGTTTTTAAGTATTATACGTAAATACTTATCGTGTAATAATAATAATAATAATAATAATAATAATAATATACGTAATAATTGTCGTATATTCATTAATCGTAAAGTTTTAATTTTTCCTTGCTTTCATGCATTTTATGTTCTAAGGTATTTTAAGCGGGTTTTACAACTCTTCTCCTCTAAAAGAATAATTCGTCCTCGAATTAGAGATATGATAAGTTGAAAAGGACATACCCGAATCATAGCTGAAAATGAGGGTAAGAACTCTGAATAGACTCCTCTGTTTCCCAAGTGGCATCCCGCTCTAAATGGTCCCTCCAATAGATTTTGACGAATAGTATCGTCTTTCTCCTTATGACCCCATCCTGACGATCGAGAACTGCCTCGGGTTCCTCAACATAAGATAGAACCTCACGAATCAGTTCGAGCTGATACGAAATTCTGTGCAACAGAGGATAATTGTAACCTCTAAGTAAGGATACATGGAACACATTGTGAACATGAGATAGGTGAGGAGGTAACGCTAGACGATACGATACCTCACCGACATGTTCGAGGATCTCAAACGGTCCGATGAAATGGGGACTGAGCTTGCCCTTATGTCCATAATGCTTGACCTCACGTGCTGGTGATACCTTCAGGAAAACACGATCACCAGGCTGAAATTTTAATGCTCTACGATGTTTATCAGCATAGCTCTTCTAACGAGCACGAGCTTCCTGCAGCTCCGCCTTGGCGATGGAAAACTTCTCATTGGTCACCTCTATCATCTTTGGACCCTTAATGATCGTTCACCAACCTGATCCTAGCAGATTAGAGCATGACACTTCCTGCCATAAAGCATCTCAAAAGGTGCACACTTGATACTTGCGTGCCAACTATTGTTGTAAGCAAACTCAACCAAGCAAATGTAGTTATCCCAACTCCCTGTCCATTATAATGCACAAGCACGCAACATGTCTTCTAAGGTCTGAATTGTATGCTTTGACTCATCGGTCCGAGGATGAAAGGTTGTGCTAAGCTTGAGTCTGGTGCCCCAAGCTTTCTGCAAACCCTTCCAGAATTTAGACGTGAATCGAGGATCTCTGTCTGATATGATATTTGATGAAGTACCATGCAGTCGCATGATCTCCTACAGGAATATATCTGCCAATTTGCTAACTGGATAATCTTTGCCAATAGGAAGAAAATGAGCTGACTTGGTTAAACGATCGACAACGACCTATATAGCATCATACTTTCTCTGAGTCTATGGAAGTCCGGTGATAAATCCATGGAGATCTTGTCCCACTTTCATTCGGGAATCTCTAATGGTTGTAGTAAACCACTAGCTCGCTGATGTTAACTTGCTGGCAGTCAGACATTTGGAAACGAAGGTAGCAACATCCTGCTTCATGCCACTCCACCAATGATGTTCTTTGAGATCATGGTACATTTTGGTGGATCCTGAATGAATAGATAATGGAGAGCTGTGAGCCTTAGTAAGTAAGGCTTCTTTGAGTGTAAGATCATCCGGAACACATAACCTGGTACCATGCCATACGATGCCATCTTTGTCTATACGGAACTCTGTCTGCTAATCGATATTCTGAATAATAGCCCATATCTCACCATCATCCTTCTGAGCTTCCTTGATCCGAGAGATTAAGTCTGGCTCAACTCTCAGATTAGCCCAGTATCCATGCTGTCCATGTAAGAAGAATTCAGTGTCTAAACGCTCTAGATCACGTATGATCTCTTCTTCCACCTTGATGCCAGCAATCATGCCTGATTTCCTGCTGAGAGCATCAGCCACCACATTCGCCTTACTGTGATGGTACTGAATGTTGGTGTCATAATCCTTGAGTAGCTCTAACCACCTTCTTTGCCAAATATGTACTTGAGGCTCTTGTGATAAGTGAAGATGTCACATGATTCACCATATAGATAATGCCTCTAGATTTTGAGTGCAAAACCAACTGCTGCTAATTTCAGATCATGGGTGGGATAATTTTCCTCATAAGGCTTAAGCTAACGTGATGCATAGGCAATCACCTTCCCATGTTGGATGAGTATACAACCAACTCCTTTACCCAAAGCATCATTGTAAATATGAAATCCACTTGTACCAAATGGGAGAGTAAGAATAGGTCCAGAAACCAATCGCTGCTTAAGTTCTTCAAATATTTTCTCCCACTCATCATTCTAGATGAATTTCTCTCCCTTACGCATCAGCTTGGTCAAAGGCAAGGCTAACGGTGAAATGTTCTCCACAAATCTGCGATAATATCCAGCTAAGCCCAGAAAACTACGAAATTATGTTGCACACATCGATATTGGCCATTTTGTGATAGATTCAACCTTCGCAGGATCCATAGTGATCCCTTCTATAGAGATAATATGGCCCAGAAATGCCACCTTGTTTATCCAGAATTCAAACTTGGAAAAATTTTCATACAGTTGCTTCTGGCGAAGAATGTGTATTACGGTGCGAAGATGTTCCTCATTTTCTTCCATAGATTTAGAGAAGATGAGAATGTCATCGATGAATACGATGACAAATTTGTCTAGAAACTCATGGAAGACGCGGTTCATTAAGTCCATGAATACCTTTGGAGCATTTGTGAATCCGAATGGCATAACTACGAACTCATAGTGACCATATCTTGTGCGAAAAGCAATTTTAGGAATATCCCGATCCTTCACTCGCAACTGATGATAACTTGATCGTAGATCAATCTTGGAAAAGTACTTGGCACCTTGTAGTTGGTCGAATAGATCATCGATACGCGGCATGGATAACGGTTTTTGATCGTGATCTTGTTCATTTCACGATTGTCGATGCACAGACGCATGTTGTCGTCCACCTTCTTGATGAAAATTACCGGTGCACCCCATGGTGATACACTTGGACGAATGAAACCTCGCTTTAGTAACTCTTGCAGCTGGTCTTCTAACTCTTTGAGCTTTATGGGAGCCATGCGATAAGGAGCCTTGGTGGTCGGTTCAGCTCCTGGAATGAGATCAATGCCATAATCCACTTCGCGGATAGGTGGTATACCCGAAAGTTCTTCTAGAAATACATCGGGGAATTCTGAAACAACTGGCTGATCCTAAATCGATCGAGCTTCTGCAGTAATATCCTGAATCGTAGCTAAGAAGCCTTCGCAGCCATGAGCTAGTAAAGCACAGGCTTGTAAGGGAAAAATGTTTTGTACAGACTTTCCTGGTATGAAACCAATATGAATGTACTCTGGAGCTTGAACATCATTGAAGATAACTAGATATGTATGGCAATCAATCGTGGCGTGGTGTTTAGCTAACCAATCCATGCCTAAGATTATATCAAATTCGAACATATCCAAAGGAAGTACGTCAACTGGGCGAATCTTATCATCGTATGCTAAGGGAAGGTCTCTGTACAGATGGGTAATGCACACAGAGTCTCTCATAGGCGTAGATATATTTAATACATTCTCTAGTGGTGTAGATGTCTTATTAATACGGGAAGCATAAGTAGTGGATATAACTAAGTGAGTTGCACCCATATTAAAAAAAACACAGGCAGCATGTACGTACATAAATAAGATGCTAGTAATGGTACCTGTCGACTTGTTCGCCTGATCTCTGGTGGTAGTGAACACATGGCCTGAAGTTGGTGGTTTCGGAAGAGCAGTACTAGATGTACCAACAATCTCTCCTTTCTTGTAGTCCTTCATCTGATGGCCTGCTTGCCCACACTTAAAGTAAATGCCGGTAGCATGACGGCATGGTCTAGGATGCCTATGACTACAAGTTGTGCTACTAGGATGGGTATACCCTCCAGGGGTACCCTCTCTACCTAAGAGCCTGTTTAATAAGATATGTGTGAGACATGATTATTGGGGCTTAAACATGACTACACTGACAGTTTAAGTTAGTACCAGATGAAGATGAGTGATTAGGCTGCTGACCCTTAGTGTTCTGGTTACGCCCACTCGTAGAGTTCCTATTGTGATGCTGAGATGTTAGCAATTATGTTTTACAACAGCTTAACATAGAAGATTTTAAGATTTATAGGGACATGTTTCTACTAGAATAATTGGCATTGTTACAGTAGTTGTCACCACCGTTACGCCTGTCTAATCCATATCGGTCATTAGTCTGACCGTGCCGCTTGTTGTTGGTCTGTTGAGTGGCCGGTTGGGACCAGTCTTCACCCTTCTGCCTGAAAGATACAATTGAATAAGACAAGATATAAAATGAACATACTGATTTAAATGAGATGGTAACGCTTGACGATTGAAATTTACACCTCTTCTTAGGACGAGCTGACTCCTCATAGTCATCCCTCTCATGAAGCATCTCTAAACTACGCGATGCGTCTGCCACTTGTGACACATTGGTGAAAGTGGCACATAATAGCCGATCAGTAGTAAAGGAGTTAAGAGCCCATCGGAAATGCTTCGCTTGCTCTTCTGCTGTACAAGAAACAACGGCCAGAAATCCAGCTAACGTGAGGAATCGCTGCATGAGCTCCGTACTGTTCTCACCTATCCTCTGGCAAACAACATGGTAATCCCTCTTTAGTCTCTCTTGCTCAGCCCTAGGGAAGAACTGGCTATAGAACAACTCGGTGAACTAATCCCATGTCAAAGTAGCCAACCATGCATCACCTCCATTTGTCTACTTGTACGCTCTCCACCAAGCTAGCACATCGCCCTCGAACTTGTAACAAGCCAACCGTGCCTTGTACACCCCATCACAACCCATGGCATCAAAGATATTCTCCATGTGCGAGACCCAGTTTTTAGCAACAAACCGTACCTCAGCCTTCTCGAATGCTCGAGGCTTCTTCTTGTTGAATTTCTCCAGCCATGTGTGGAGTGTGACCGATGGAGGAGGAGGATTATTATTCTGATTCTGAATCTGATGAGCCTGATACTCATTCCGAATCTAATTTTGGATATGAGGGAGCATAGCTTGCAATGCTGCATTGACAGCTGCAAAAAGTTCCTCGTTGGTGAGTGTGTTGACCATATGATATTTTTAAAGAGGAAAATAAAATGATTAATCTGTTAGAAACATAGGATAAACATAAGAGATGCATGGAAGAATTTATGAAGGCATAGCCAACAAAAACTGCCATTGGCAAAAGTGGACGACTATGGTTCAGGCCACAAAACAAAAATTCGAAAAAAGCACATGCGACTAAGTATGGCCAATCCTGTATAAACCCTTACTTAGTCAAAAACTTAAAGAAAACAATGATATATGAAATGAAATTTACTGTCAGTTTAGGAAGATCCTGGTGACTACCCACTAGTCACAGGTCAAATTTTAGAGCCTACAGTCGAAACCTTGTCTCTGATACCATAATTGTAACATTTAGATCGTTACTTAATAATTATAGCGTGTCATCAAAGCATACAAGGTAAATGTCTTAAAACATTAATGACCATAAAGGAAACCGGGAATAAACATGGGTCCCAAGCATAAGCTCACACACAATGCATAAGTAAAGAATGTAGAAAAAGGACTAAACAATGTTTAGCAAAGCAGAAGTATATAAATGCATTAAATTACAAGGAACGAAGTCAAGGGAGCCTCCATCCAAATGCACGTACTAAAAAAAACCCTAAATTACATCTATGGCGGCAGAAAATTCTTTCTTGTCGGCAAGTATGTTTTTTCAATTGTTCTTTGTTTAAATTGGTCGCTGGGCTACCTGTTTTTTCTTAGGGTTTTTTAGGGTTTGTTTAATTTAATTCGTTCTTGTCTTCTATTGTTAAATCGTTGCAACATTAATTTAACTCAATTGGTTGGCTGACCTAAACATTAATGGTCGGCTGACTTTTTTGGTTAATTTAATTTGTCGGCTGACATATACATTCGTGGTCGGCTGACATTAAGTTTAGGCTCATTAAATTGTTCGTATTCTTTTGCAGCATTATTAATTGGTGGGACCGGTTCTTGGCGGCTGACCTTTAACTATCTTGGCGGCTGACCTTAAAACAAGTCTCTATCGGCTGTCCTTTTCTTGGTCCATTATATTGTTCGTTTAATTGGACGGCTGACTTAAGATATTTCTAGGGCTCCGTTTCGCAAGTTATTGTTTGGGTGTCGTTTTGTTGAAATCATAACATTCGTCTTTTTTTGTTGTTTTCTTTTGTTTTTGTCTAGTGGTCGTTTTGTTTGATTCTGGGTTTAGTGTTTTTACGATAAAAAAAAAAGTTACTGTTTGTTTAGGGGTTCTCTTTCGTGGTTAGGGTTGTGTTTGATTGAACATGGATTCGAGCAATGAAAGTGATAAGCCATTGTTTACAGGTTGGATGGATGTGGTTAAGGTGTCTAATCTTGAGGTTTTAGTAACGCTAGAGGAGATATCTAATTTGTTTTCTATTCCTTTGAATACTGTGCGTGACATTGAAGTGTTTGCAAATGGTGTGAAGGCAAACACATTTCCTAAATGGTCTACTTTACCTAAGGAGACCACTATGCTTTATTATAAAGCTTTGTGTGAACGCCATAAGAATTTAACTAGCAGCACTTCTTCACTCAGTTCAGGTGATTCGAGTGTGCACTCTGCACAAATGGCTAAGGAAATAGACCTTGAAGCTAAGGCTGCTACCATTAATGATTTGCAATCGTGTAATCTACATGCGGTTTTGAAATTATTTGGTGTAACGATTCGCACGGTTGATGACGCGAGTGAATTTATGCATGAATTAAGAATGAAGAAACATCCGTTGTGGGAATTGATCTCACCTGATCGTGCTAAAGAAATTCTGATGTTACTTTGCAGATTTGAAGGTGATATGGTTACATCTAATAATGGAGGTATTAATGCAGTCTCTTCTTCGTTTAATTCTGAAAATGTCTATGAAGGGGTTAATATCTCTATTCCTAGGAAGGTTGTTGAAACAGTAAATGCTCGCTACCATAACACTTTATATGGTTACTTTCTTGGTAAAAGGATTGCATTCCCTGTGGTTGAGTATTTTGCTAAGAATAACTGGGCAAAACATGGTCTTAAGCGTATCATGATGAATGAGAAAGGTTTTTTCTTTTTTCAATTTGGATCTAGTGAGGGTCTTAATGCGGTTCTGGAAGGTGGTCCGTGGATGGTTCGTAATTCACCAATTTTTCTTAAGAAATGGACTATGAAAACGAATCTTCTAAAGGAGGAACTAACTCGTATTCCGGTATGGGTTAAGTTTCATGATGTCCCGCTACAGGTATTTGAAGAGGAAGGTATTAGTTTAATTGCTTCGTTTCTTGGTAAGCTTATTATGATGGATAATTATACTGATAATATGTGCAAAGAGTCTTGGGGTCGTTGTAGTTTTGCTCGTTGTCTTATTGAGATGAATGCTGATTCGGAGTTTATAGATAACGTTACTATTGGTGTCCCTGATCTTGAAGGCTCTGGTTGTACTAAGGAGTTAAATCGAGTTGAATACGAATGGAAACCGCCTAGATGTCATACTTGTAATATTTTTGGTCATTCCGTTGATTCTTGTCCAAAAAATGTTAAACCTATAACGGTTGAAAAAGTGACAACTCATGTTGATAATGATGGGTTCCAACAAGTGCAAAGCAAGAGGAAGAAGTACAAAGGTAATTTAGGGAATCAAGTTCCGAGAGGTGTTCCATTGAGCAAGGGTTTCCAAGCAGGTAAGACGGTTGTTTTTCGCCCAAAAACTCACTTGGATACTACAAGTACGAGTGCTGATAATAGTAGTAAGTTGAATACTAAATCTGGTCAGTTGCAGCAGTTTAACAATCTTAATGGTCTGAACAAGGCTAAAGCTCAAACGAGCATTGTTTCTACATCTAATAAATTTTCATCTTTGTCCATGCCTGGTATTGACGAAGGGGCTCAAGTAAGCGAGGAAGATAATGAGGAGGAGGAGGGAGTCGAGGTCGTCTTTGATGAATTGGTGAATCTTCTCAATACTCATATTGGGGCAAGCACTCCTACTGGCTGATCCCATGTTGATATTTTATTATTTTCCTCGTAACTTTATGTTATCGTTTTGGTTTTTGTCGAGTTTATATATTTCCAGTATTCTAGACTAGTTAATGTTTATGGCCTGTCGTAAACATTTTGTTTAACAAGCTGCCTATAGCTTGCGGTTAATGTGGTATTTCAGCCACAGTCCTTGTACTTCAACGCTTTTTTTTGGTTATATTTACCGGGGTCATTGCTACCCTTTTACCACAAAAAAAACAAATGCACGTACTCTTGACTCCCTAGCTTTGCCCTTTAGTACCTGCCGTATGGGGACATGGAAAGAAAATACGGCTGAGCAATACGCTCGGTACACTTATATATGACAATGATAAGAATAACAACAAACATAAGTAAAGTATAACAAAGCAAAGTGCAGCGGAATAAGTGTAAGTCCTGGAAAACCTGGAGTATGTTTTATGACTGGTTTATATCTAAAAAGACTTATGTTTATTTCATAAAAACTGTATTTTAAATGCCCAAGAGCCCATATAGGTCATGAAGGTATCAACGTGCATGAATACATAGAGGGGTGACCTTGTCGTGCAATTAGAGGGGTTCCTCTAATTATAATAGTCTGGGTGGAGGGATCAGCTCCATGTAACAGATGTAGAGTACACACCACAGTTACCTTGTAATCTGCTAACATGTTCTAGGATGCACCCATTCGCCCCACATGATAAAAATATAAAAGGCCAAATAATTGAAAGCGACGCCGCGAGCAATCACTCTCGCCGCGGAAGAGTCATAAAACCAGTGCCTCAAGTGTTTTGGTTATGGTACCTCCATAACTAGGTGGAACTAACATGCATGTATATAGCTCAGACAGTTTAAAATGCTAATCATATTAATTGTTGATAAGTTTAATGTAAACTACTGGGGAAAATAGATGGCTGCAAACAGAGAATCCTAAATATAGGAAGAATTTATCCTTACTGAAGTACGGAATATCCGTACCTTAGGTCTAGTAATGAAATGTAGACGAAAGTGGAAGAACTACTCTGACTTCACAAGTGCTACATAATGAAAAGGGACATGAATGAGTTGTATGTTGAATGTATACATATTGATTATTAGTTTACTTGATGTGTTCTTAACTTGTTTTACTTGTTCTTGTCTTGTTATATATGTTCTTGACTTGTTTTACTATTTCATGTTTAATCATGTGTTTCTTAGTATTTCATGTGTTTTTTATTAGTGTATTTCATGTTTTATGTGTTATTGTACTTGTTTTATCATAATGAGTAACTTTCTAAAAATAGCAGGTTTCTATATATGGTAACTTTCCAAAAATAGTAGGTTTCCATATATAGTAACTTTCCAAAAATAGCAAGTTTCCATAAATAGTAAGTTTCCAAAAATAGAATGTTTACATAATTAGTAAGTTTCTATAAATAGCATGTTTCCATATTTAGTATGTTTCTATAAATAGCATGTTTCCATATTTAGTATGTTTCTATAAATAACATGTTTCCATAATTAGTATGTTTCCATATTTAGCATGTTTCCATATATAGTAATAAGCTTATTAAATAAGTATATGAAATAAGCTATTGTTTAATAAGCCTATATTATAAGCCATGATTATTAAATATAATAATATAGTAAAGTTTATTAATAATAATACTTTAATCTTAACATATAATTATTAATTAATAATATAATACATAATATTATAAGTAGTTGTTAGTTAATAATATTGCATGATTATATTAATTAAACTTTACCTTAACTGATTATTGTATAATTAAATTAAGTATGTTATTAATTTAATTAAACCTTGGTTAAAATGGAATAAATTAATTAAGCTAAGTTCTTAATTAATTAAATGTAACATGACTTATTTCATGAATAATTATATTAATAATTATTATAATATTTTATAAAATGGCCATGTTTAATCTATCTGATAATTATATTGAATAATTATATGATAAGTCTTATTTGAATTAATAAATTATACATGTACTATTTAATTAATTTCTTGAATAATAAAAGTAATTTGGCAAAAATTAACCAAACATACCTTTGTGTTCTTATGTACCCGAGCCCCTAAACCCGAGCCTACCGAGACCCCATGTCTCGGTCGCACGAAACCAAGCCAAACACCACAGCCTTTTGGCTCTGGCTTTTTACCGCCGACAGCCAAGCAGCCACCGGGTGCTGCCGGTTGCCACTGTTGGCTCAAAACCACCCCCGGCTTAAGCCCGGGTTCCCCCTTGCAGTGCACAGTTCACCCACTGAGAGCATAGAATCTCTCGGTTTGCCATTGTCTACAACCAACAGCCCCCGATGGGGGTGTTGGTGTTGCGGCTGGCCCAAGTCAAGAGCCACCGACCCTTCAAGGGTGCGGCTAGATGAGACCAAGACATCACCAAGACCTTTACGGTCTCGATTTATATGACAACCGAACCAAACCGAATGAAAACCTGATCCCTCATGTTTTAATCTTTTTATTAACATGTTTTTAATATTTGGTTTATATGATTCGAGAACAAAGGAAAAATAAATAAAAAGATTAAAGGTTTTGATATACCGAATGTGTGATGATAAAGGATTAGGAACACGAACATATACCTGTAAATTTATTAAGATCAAAACAACAAAACTCTTCTTGTGTCTTTAAGGTGCCACGACCAAGAGAGAAAGAAAAGGAGATTAGGGTTTTTGTTTTGTTTCCTGTAAAGTGAATAATGACTCATTTCCCTGGAGTTTTGTTTATTAGCTAATATTGCTTAATGGGCCGGGCCAAATGCTCTTTTTCTTTCTTGTTGGACACCGGCCAAACACCCCTTTGTATATATTCATTTTGTTTTTCGAGCTTAATAATTTATCATGTGTGTTCGCGTTTTAATGTTGTGTTTTAATTCTTGTCATGTTTTTAAGTATTATACGTAAATACTTATCGTGTAATAATAATAAAAACATACGTAATACTTGTCGTATATTAATTAATCGTAAAGTTTTAATTTGTCCGTGTTTCATGCATTTAATGTTCTAAGGTGTTTTAAGCAGGTTTGACATTAAATTTTTCCAGATTTATTTCATGTATCCATTATGTTTCTATATCTTCCTAACAGTTTAATCATTACCTTCCTTTGATATTGTCAGATGGTTAACACACGTACATATGCTGAACTTGCTGCAACTATTCAGGCAGCTTTGTAGACTTTACTTCCTCAAATCCGAAATGAGATTCGTGCAGAGTTTCAAGCTATACCATCTCATGCGAATCCTTCACCTCCTCCTCCACTAGTCATGGTTCACATTTGGCTTGAGCGCTTCAACAAGTAAAAGCCTTGTTCATTCGAGAGGGCAGCAGTATCCTCAGACGTAGAGAACTAGATATCTCATATCGAGAAGATATTCAACGCTATGGGTTGCGATGAGATCTATAAGGCGATGCTTTACCCTGGTGGAAGGCCTACAAGCATGCTAGTGGAGGAAAGACATGGATCATCACAGTGATTTGGACTTAATTCAAGGAGATGTTCTACAGTCAGTTTTCCCTCGTGCTGAACAGGAGCGCCTCAATAGGGAGTATCACTCCGCACGCCAGAGGATAGGCGAGGTGTCACACCCCACCATGGCGAAATATGGGGCGCGACGTATGGATATCATCACAACAATAGTGTGTCTATAGAGAGAACTATATGAAATAGTAATGTCATAAAAAGGTGACACAATGTCAGGACAATATCACAAACAATGCAGGCGTCTAGGTAAGTAGGTAACAGGCCTACCTCTTACCAAAGACAAAAAAAATAAACAAACATCAAACATATAGGTGTCTAAAATGTACCACTTATTCAAACATTAAATAAATACTAAGAGGAAAGGGATTCCTCCTAATGCAATCCTAGCAGCCTCTAGACTCTAGCCACTTCTAACATCATCCTTCATAACTACCTCGCCTGAAAATGACACTAAAATATGTCAACATAAAGTTGGTGAGAACATAGGTTTAAGTTATCAAAACATCTTAAGAAACCTTGTCAACCGTTGTAAATAAGTTGAAGAAAAAAAGTTAAAGCAATGGACCATAATGTGATAATCATGTTACATACAACTACAAACAAATCATAATTATATCAGTCAAGGACACACATTAAGAACAATGCACCACACTATAACAATCAAGAAGTATCCCGTCACACATACAAGAACAATGCACCACATTGTCCGGATCTTTCCCACACCACTAGTGGAAGATGAACCATATCCCCGTCGAGATATATTGCCTCCGAAGAGACGACGCACAAGTACTCAGGACGGATCGTGCCCCATGCTCCACACACATCACAACTGGTCCCATAGACACCCATACATCTATGTACCAAAGCCAAACACAACCCAAACAAGATTCACATATCAGAATACATATCAAAGCACATATGAGAACACATAAGCACACATGTCACACAATAACACATCTATGTACAAACATTTATAAAAAATATAGTACCAAAACATTATAAGAACACCACAAGTGTCATCTCCATCCCATACTAGAAGAAAACATTTAAAAACTCAGTGAAAATGGGACTATGAACTCACCTGATAGCACAACAAGCTAGCACTCCTACAAACCTATAAAATCATACATTACACCTTTAGCTCAGTTCTAAACACCCAAGTTAAGTAACAATCAAGGATATGAATCTAATCCACCAATCCCCACTATCTAGTTCTCCCACTATAAGCTACTATACGTAAAAATCCAGTTTTTCCCTGGTACGGTTTACTAGTCACTAAACGATCACATGAAGTGAACTTAACACCACACTTGGCTCCTACCCTACTGGAGTTATGTTGTTATATGATCTAAGAACTCAAAAAACTAATTTGACTTACTTACACGTTTAACCCTTTCGTTTAGTCTCTACGCCAAAAGTCGTTTTCACCAAAACTGATTTTCTGTACATGCTAAATGTTTGTCACCAAAAGCCCGACCTAAACACCATAACTTTTAATGAAAACCTCCAGTACTTTCATATATATTATAAAGAGTTCCGAAATAAAAAATCTTTGGCTATCTCATTCGTATGGTTAGATTTTGAATCAAATTCCCGAAATCCAAATTTATTCTTGAACAACGCACTGTTTTTGTAAAAATTGTTTGATGACCTTCCCGAACTCCATTTTCGACAAACCTTACATTTTTGAAAAATAGACTCTATAAAATTATTTTTTTTAAAAAGAAACTCAACCAAAGGTGGTACCTACTGCCCTGAACAGTCGACACAAGACAGCCTTAAAAATCAGACTGTTTTACGCCTTTATGCACTAACCCTCTAAACATCATTAATTATCCCTAAATTCTTAACATAAACCCTAAAATCATTAATGGATCTAAATAGCTATAATTCCCAGAAAATTAACAAAACCCTAATCATCTCAATGATGGTTAATTAACATTACAATTATGATTAATTAATAAAAGCATGAATTAAGTTAAGGTTGTAATTGATTACTTACCTTGAATCAAGAAAAAATTATGAAACCCTAAAAAAACTCTAGTTGATCGCCGTGTGGTTTTTCTCCAGGGATTTTATGTGTTTTGATTTTATTAAGAGCCTTATATAGATTAGTTAAACAAATCATAGCCCAATACAAAAAGCCTTGTTTCCTTATTTATTTTTTTTTCCTCTTTTTCCTTTCTTGCGTCACTCCAAAAACGACCCAACCTTTATTTTTTCTCCTTTTATTATTAATTAAAGTATAATTAACATTACCTTAATTTACCTTAACTTATTTGATCTCCTAAAGCCTCCAAAACCTTAAAACCGTAAAACTAGTCAGTTTTACGCGTATACCGTAAAAGACACAAAATATACAGTTTTATAAAAATTCTTGAAATTTGAAATAAACTTTATATTTAAGTCCTAATGACTTAAAACCATCCCGAAAAATATTCCCGTGACTAATTACCTTATCCGAGACCTCAAAATGCTAAACCCTAAATCGTAAAAAAATACGATTTACTATAATACATATACATACACATAAAATCTTAAAATACCAACGCATTCTACCATAGTTACATCCAAGTGAACTAATGAGCACGAACTAACCCCATCATAACATTATATAACGTAGCACGCAATACACGAACGATGACTAACATCCAATCCAAGGCTAAAATATAAACAGAATGCACGTAAACGCACACTTAGCACATAATCAATGTCAAACAGTCAAAAGTGACAGATCTAAAATCTAGGGTTGTAAGAACACTCCCTCCTAATAGAAAATCTCGTCCCGAGATTTACTCCCAAACTCAAACTTATTCTCAGCAAACAAACGAGGATACATATCCATGATAAAACCTTCACGTTCAAGCGTGAACTCAGTTTATACTAAATAATCTCAACCAACAACACATGAGCCATAACCGTCTGCGAGGAAACTTATTAAAACCATAAAGTTATGTAACAAACATAACTAAATCTCGCAACTCATTAAACAAGAACTGTCTTGAAACCAAGTTAGGAGCCATCACATAACTCGACGGGTTTAAAAGTGTCACCCGATTTCAGTCTTACTCATAAATACCATAAATCAAAACTCATCAAATATGACCACGTATACTAAGGTCTAAAGAACTCTAAAAATCCATCCCAACTCATCTCTATGTTAACCCTCCAAGTGTCATTACCCCAAAATACCCAAAACACGAGTTTAAACCATGTTGTCCAAAAATTAACCTTAAACTCGACACTTGTACATTTAATTAGACTTAGCTACTGACCTCCATTTGCTAAATAATCTGAATATTTGAAAAAATGTTCCGAGTACATAATTTTAGGCTTTGAATCACCCAAAAAACTTTAAAAACGAACAAGTTATGACCAAAACGATTTTTACCTAAAACCTCTTATTAATTACCAAATTCAAGCCCTACTTTATTTTAATTTCAGAAAATTAAAACTCTCACCCATCATATGATTAAATACATGAATTTAACATATTTAATTTAATAATAACAAAAATTCTAACTAAAGAACAATAACTTTAGGTGATCAAAACAAAAATATTTTAAAATAAACAAGCATGCTTATATGTTAAAAAATTTATATTCCACCTTATTTCAAACACCTTTTCGACACTTTACCCTCATTTTAGCGACTACCAACAACTATTTTTATTTTACTATTTGCAAGTTTTATTTTTATTTTTTTTACCATGTAAGACTCAAAACAAAAGATATCGTTATTCCAAAAAGAAATTTCCACCCTCTCAATAGCCTCTACACCAAAAGTACCGTACAAACAAACACGTGAAATGAGGACTCGATAAATGCGCTACTACAGAAGTTGAACATCCTAAAGAGAAAAGAGCTAGAAAACCATCCTAAGAATACAACCGATAAGTAGAAGGGATATATACATATATAGGCATAGGCGTACATTCACTCAATTTCATCCAACATATACTATACAAGCCTGTATTAACCCTCTTTCATGCAACCATACTTAGGAATCCATTGATGTCGTGGTACTTGTATAACTACGTTGGCCACCATACTTATACCAATCCCCTTTCACTAATGCACTCCCTCCTATGATGAGACTTATAAGAAATAATACTACACATAACACATCAGTCTACCAACTCAAAAGCACATAGATCCTACAACTCACATAAGCACATAATCCACAACATAACATAAGGTCTAAAATTCCATGTATTAAAATAACACAACTAATACATGAAACACATAAACTCGTAGTCCAGCTGAACCAGTGTAGACAAAATTCAAAATGTATAAAGAACATGAAAACATAATTAAATGAAATCCAACAATGACTAGCGTATACGACTAGGTTCAACCCGCACTAGTCAAAACTCGTAAAGAAATAACATGTAGCTAATTATGAACCATAGTAGTTCATAACTTAACAAATATAGCAAAAATAACATCCAAACACATCAATTATCATAAAATACACACATACCCCTATTACGCCTATATGCATGGACCCTTAAGCTATAGACTAGGCTACGCGACAAGGAAACCTAATTCTCTATAACCATTGTCTCTGATACCATTCTGTCACACCCCACCATGGCGGAATATGGGGCGCGACGTATGGATATCATCACAACAATAGTGTGTATATAGAGAGAACTATATGAAATAGTAATGTCATAAAAAGGTGACACAATGTCATGACAATATCACAAACAATGCAGGCGTCTAAGTAAGTAGGTAACAGGCCTACCTCTTACCAAAGACAAACAAATAAACAAACATCAAACATATAGGTGTCTAAAATGTACCACTTATTCAAACATTAAATAAATACTAAGAGGAAAGGGATTCCTCCTAATGCAATCCTAGCAGCCTCTAGACTCTAGCCACATCTAACATCATCCTTCATAACTACCTCGCCTGAAAATGACACTAAAATCTGTCAACATAAAGTTGGTGAGAACATAGGTTTAAGTTATCAAAACATCTTAAGAAACCTTGTCAACCGTTGTAAATAAGTTGAAGAAAACAAGTTAAAGCAATGGACCATAATGTGATAATCATGTTACATACAACTACAAACAAAGCATAATTATATCAGTCAAGAACACACAATAAGAACAATGCACCACACTATAACAATCAAGAAGTATCCCGCCACACACACAAGAACAATCCACCATACTATCCAGATCTTTCGCACACCACTAGTGGAAGATGAACCATATCCCCGTCGAGATATCTTACCTCCAAAGAGACGATGCACAAGTACTCAGGACGGATCGTGCCCCACGCTCCACACACATCACTGGTCCCATACACGACCATACATCTATGTACCAAAGCCAAACACAACCCAAACAAGATTCACATATCAGAATACATATCAAAGCACATATGAGAACACATAAGCACGCATGTCACACAATAACACATCTATGTCCAAATATTTATAAAAAATTTAGTACCAAAACATTTTAAGAACACCACTAGTGTCATATCCATCCCATACTAGAAGAAAACATTTAAAAACTCAGTGAAAATGGGACTATGAACTCACCTGATAGCACAGCAAGCTAGCACTCCTGCAAACCTATAAAATCATACACGACACCCTGAGCTAAGTTCTTAACACCCAAGTTAAGTAACAATCAAGGAGATGAATCTAATCCACCAATCCCCACTATCTAGTTCTCCCACTACAAGCTATTCTATACGTAAAAATCCAGTTTTTCCCCTGTACGGTTTACTAGTCACTAAACGATCACATGAAGTGAACTTAACACCACACTTGGCTCCTACCATAACTTTTGTTGAAAACCTCCAGTACTTTCATATATATTATAAAGAGTTCTGATTGTGGTAAATTTACACTTGTTTAGGAAAACAAGGTAAAAGCGGTAAGTATTAAGTACGACGGTTTTAGGAAAACCGTGCACTAATGACCCAAAGGTGAAAGTTCGTTTCCCAAGGAGGTATTTGTGTGTGAATAATTCGTAATGATTTTGGATTAATATAGAAGAAAGAAAAAGAAGGGAAATGGAAATGACGGATACGTTAAAATTACACTATGACGACAAAATGAAAAACCGTAAAAAATGAGAAAATAAAATTTAATTCTAAAAATTCTAAAAAAATTACCAAAAATAGGTAAAAAATGAAATAAGAGTTTACAAATGATCAAAACTTTTTCAAACCTTTTAATTAATTAAATGCTAATTTTTAAATGCTAATTAAAGCCCCAAAAATCCAAATAATTAATAAAAAGCCCAAATAAAGATTTTTCACTTTGTAAAACTCTAAAATGACTTAAATAACGTAAAAACTATTTTTATGAAATTTAAAACCAATTAAAACTATTTTTAAATGATTAAAAACTATTAAATATTAAAATAATCCTAAAAAGTTAAATAAATGATGAGAAAAATAATCTAAGAGTTTAAATATCGAAACTTAATGTAATTGACCTAGGAAAAATTTAAAATTTGCAAAAATATTAAAAACAAAATTTAATAATAAAATAATAATAAAATAATATTAAAAATCCAAAAATTAAAATATCTAAAAACTTGCAAACTAGTTTATTTTAACCTAAATAAACAGAAAATGAAAGTGAAATTACCAAAATACCCCTATTGGGCCCCCAAATTGGCTAAAAACAAAATCAGTCAAAATAAATGGGCTTTTTGGCCCAATAAGATCAAACTTAACCAAATAAGCTGAAAATCACCAGTCTGACTCAAAATTTGATTTTAAGCACAAAAGTCTAAAGGCCCAAAGGCTGAAAATGTGCTTATCATAGCTTAATAAGTCAACAGCTTATTCTTAATGGGCTTTTTGGCCCATTAAGCTATAAGCCAATGCCATAAGCTCTAGTTTGACACACAAACTTCTTTTGGGACGCTTAAGAGATCTGTAAAAAGAAATTTTGAAAAAGCTCAACCATTAAGCCAGAAATAAGCCAAGTACAAATTCACTAAACGACAAAATAGTCGACTTAGAGTTTTAGACCACCTCAGAACTTGATTCAACTTGAAAAGACTCTAAATGACTTAATTAAGCCAAATTAATCAAGAAAAATCCAATAAGCAAAGTCAAATAAGCTGAATAAGTCAATAAGCACTTATGAAAAAGTCAAATAAGTAGGTTTTCTAGTCAAACCCTAAAGTCAACAGCCCAAAAGCTCCAGAATGAACAAATGGGTCAAATGATGAAGACTGATTACCAAATTAAAATTTTTACACGTTTTAATAAGCTATAATAGCTTATTGATAAATTGAACCAATATTAACACTAGCAGTGGTAACAAGCAGTGTGAAAGGAGTTCCCACTGCTGATGAAGCAGATCTGTTTTAAGCTTGATTTCAAGCCTTGCTTGATGATTTATAATGGAACAAAGGGAACTCCAATAAGCATTGGCTTATTGGGAGTCAATAGCAACAAGAAAAACACCAAGTTCTTCACATAAATCACACAAAATCAAGCAGAAACAGTTACTGATATGATATGAAGGTCTGATGAGATTTTGCTGATCTATTTGGCCAATATGTGAATTTCAAACCACCAGATCTAGCTCAAATGACTACCAAAACACAAAATAACTATCAACAATCCTAAATGAACACAATATCTAACAGATTCCAAGATTTAAGAACATCAAACACTAAAACAACCTAGTGATATATGTCCAAGGTTGTGTCACCCACTCCTTGACACACCCTAACCCAAACACCCCTTATATGACTGATTTCCAACTTTTCAAAGAACTTGTTTTAAAATCACCACAAATCAAGATCAAATCAACTAGTATTCAACAAATAACTATCAAATAACCAGATTCAACCAGTAAAATACATAATCATAGACTACAACTCAGATTCATCACATAGCATGAAAATATTAAAAAATAAAAGGATTAGAAACGTGCACCTCCAAAACATAAATCCATGCCTTGGATTGTGTGAGCTCAAGTGGTAGTAGAATAGCCACTAGCTTCCACTTCTTGTACCTGCTAAGATCAACAAACACAAGATGAAACAAAAACAACAAACACTGATTTTTCCACATTTCTCAAAAACTTTCCACAAACTTGAGATATTAAAAACCTTTTCAAAAACACAACAAATACTTCGAACTCAGATTCAGCTAAGATAGACACCAACTTTATAAACAAAAAAAATGAATTACAAGACTTTTTAAAGAAAATACCAACTTTTTATTTCATAAAAGGAATTACAAAATTCTTAGCCAAAATCTGGAACAAAGGGATCACCACATGTTGGTCTCCTTGTATTGACTAGGATAGACAATTCTAGAATGGGAAATACATGAAACCCTAAGCTATGAAATCTCAGAATTGCCCTTATGTCTTCTAGACGAATTTGGTGTTGTGAGCTGTCCCAAATGATCTAAACCCTTTGTCTTGAGCGTAGGCAGCAAGCAATTGATGTGAGCCTTTAATTTGGACACGTAGGATTACTTGGGGAGTAAGTCGTCACATGATTGGTGCAGGGGAGGCTTGGGTGGGGTCCATGAGTGATGGGGTGTGAGATGTTAAGCGTGGGATTGGTGCGTGTGATGGTGAATCACACGTGGGAAGTGCCAATTGGGTTTTACCCTTTGGTTTAAGTGAGGTAAATACTGGGGGTGAAGAAGGGTGAACAGTGGTAACTTTGATCCGAAATTAGGGGAGAAAAGGTGTTTGGCGAGTGTTTGTGGGTTTAAATGTTTTAGTGCACACTTTTGGTCCTTGTATTTTGGAAAAGGGTTATAACAAGTATTTCAGCCAAGTATAACGACTTTCCTTTGTTATTGAAGTTTTATACTTCACACTTTGGCCACAAATAGTTTTCCAAACTATTTTCAAGGATTAGTTTTGCCATTTTGGATATTTCAAGGGCTGATCTTGGACATTTCTCATCTTTGAAGGTCTTCTTTGGATGTTTGACTTCATGAGGGACCATTGTTGATAATTTAGAATTTTTGAGGGACTAATCTTGCTAAATCTTCAAAGTTAGAGGACCATTTTGTAATTTTGACAAACTTAAGGGACCAAACTTGTAATTATGAATATACAAAGGTATTAAGTGTAATTTCTTCATAAATGATGGATCATTCTTGTATATCTTCAAGTCTTCAAAGGTTTTTCTTTGAGAAATCCTAAACTAGGGCCCGGCTCATTGTACGGCTTCGTTTCTCGTGTTCGTTTTTCCTTGTTTCTTGTGATATTTTGTCTTTTTCACGATATCCATACCTAAAATACACAAGTAAACAAACACAAGCATATATATGGTATTTTGATGACATTTTATGCATTTAAAGCCCGAAAAGAATGATGATATCATGTATAAATGCCATCTCATCAAGTTCCCAAATTAAAAATCTTTGGCTATCGCATTCGTTTGGTTAGATTTTGAATCAAATTCCTGAAATCAAATTTATTCCTGAACAGCGCACTGTTTTTGTAAAAACTGTTTGACGACCTTCCCAAACTCCATTTTCGACAAACCTTACATTTTTGAAAAGTAGACTCTCTGAACTTATTTTTTTTAAAAGAAACTCGACCAAAGGTGCTACCTACTGCCCAGAACAGTCGACACAAGACAACCTTAAAAATCAGATTGTTTTACGCCTTTATGCACTAACCCTCTAAACATCATTAATTATCCTTAAATTCTTAACATAAACCTAAAATCATTAATGGATCTAAATAAATATAATTCCCTGAAAATTAACAAAACCCAAATCATCTCAATGATGGTTAATTAACATTACAATTATGATTAATTAATAAAAGCATGAATTAAGTTAAGGTTATAGTTGATTACTTACCTTGAATCAAGAAAAAATTATGAAACCCTAAGAAAACTCTAGTTGATCGCCGTGTGGTTTTTGTCCAACGATTTTATGTGTTTTGATTTTATTAAGAGCCTTATATAGATTACTTAAAAAATCCTAGCCTAATACAAAAAGCCTTGTTTCCTTATTTTATATTTTTCCTCTTTTTCCTTTCTTGCGTCATTCCAAAAACGACCCAACCTTTATTTTTTTTATTTTTTCTCCTTTCATTGTTAATTAAAGTATAATTAACATTACCTTAATTTACCTAACTTATTTCAGCTCCTAAAGCCTCCAAAACCTTAAAACCGTAAAACTAGTCAGTTTTACGCGTATACCGTAAAAGACACAAAAATATACAGTTTTATAAAAGCTCGTGAAATTTGAAATAAACTTTATATTTAAGTCCTAAATGACTTAAAACCATCCCGAAAAATATTCCCGTGACTAATTACCTTATCCGAGACCTCAAAATGCTAAACCCTAAATCGTAAAAAAATACGATTTATTATAAAACATATACATACATATAAAATCTTAAAATAGCACCGCATTCTATCATAGTTACATCCAAGTAAACTAATGAGCACGAACTAACCCATCATAACATTATATAATGTAGCACGCAATACACGAACGATGACTAACATCCAATCTAAGGCTCAAATATAAACAGAATGCACGTAAACGCACACTAAGCACATAATCAAAGTCAAACAGTCAAAAGTGACAAATCCAAAATCTAGGGTTGTCACACGAGGCCAGTACTGAGTTTATGAAGCGCTTTCTTTGGTTGGCTGGGTTCCTTGGAAAAGCTGTTGGATCTGCAGAGGAACAGCTAAGAATTTCCGTTGGGGTCTTCGCAAGTCGACTCTTGACCGTCTCCTGTGCGTGATATTTACTGATGTTGCCCAAGTTGCCGACGCTGCTCGCAGCTTGGAGATCCTTTAGGAAAGAGATGAGTTTGAGGATTTAGAGCGACCAGAAAAGAGGTATACTTCGTCCATCACACATTACCATCTCATTCATATCCGTACTTTTCAATTATATATCATGCTCCATCAACTTTATCTTTCAGACAGAAGGGTGGAGACTGGTACCAGCCAGCCACTCAGCATAGTAACTACAAGAACCACGGTCAGAACAATGACCGCCAGGGATCTGACAGGTGTGGTGGCGGTGACAACTACCGTACCAATGCCAACTACTCTAGCAACCACAACAACAGGTCCTTAATTAAACTCTTCAATGTTAAACTGATGTCTAACATAAATTCTACTATTATAGCATGATAACAAGAACTCTGGTAATGGGTGTGACCAGGAATACAAGGGTCATCAGCCTACCGATCAGCTCATTCTGGTATTTTAACCTAAATTTTCAGCGTAGTCATGTTTATGTCCCAATAACCACGTGTCACACATATCTTCTGAATCAGGCTCTCAGCTATCCAGGGTACCCTATGGAGGGTATACCCATCCCATTTGCACCACGTGTGAAGGAAGGCACCCTGGACCATGTCGTCGTGCTACTGGTGTCTGCTTCAAGTGTGGATAGGCTGGTCACTTTATGAAGGACTGCAAAAAAGGGGAGGCTGTTGGCACATCGGGACATGCCCCTCAGAAGCCAGTTGCATCCGGTCGTGTTTTTACCACTACTCAGGACAAGGCCAACAAGGCTCCAGGTACCATTACTGGCATACTATTTATGTTTGGACATGCTGCTTGCGTTCTATTTGATACGGGTGCGGCCCATTCAGTAATATCTGCTACATTTGCTGCTCGTATTGATAAGACACATACATTACTTGATAACGTGTTAAGTATATCCACGCCTATGATAGAATCTGTTCGCATTACCCATGTGTATATAGATCTTCCTTTAGAGTTTGATGACAAGATTCGTCCTGTTAACGCACTTCCCTTGGACATGTGCGAGTTCGATTTGATTTTGGGTATGGACTGGTTAGTATCATATCGCGCTACAATTGTTTTCCATTTATATTGGGTCATATTCGGCGATATTCAGGCTCCTAAATACATTAATAATGGTTTCCTACTAGGAAAATCTATGCAAATTATTTCTGCCTAACAAGCACGTGCGTTGATATATCATGGCTGCAAAGGTTTCCTAGCTACCATTCATAACACGACTGCTAAGGTTCCTTCTATCCATGATCAACCGATCGTTTCTGAGTTTACTGAGGTATTTCCGGAAGAGCTTCCAGGTATACCTCCTATCCGCGAAGTGGAGTTTGGTATTGAGCTTGTTCCGGGATCTGAACCTGTCTCCAAAGCTCTCTCATTGAGCTCAAGGAGTTGAAGGATCAGCTGCAAGAGTTACTGGAAGGAGGTTTTATTCGCCCGAGTATATCACCATGGGGTGCACCGGTTCTGTTTGTTAACAAGAAGGACGGTAGCATGAGGTTGTGTTTCGACTACCATGAGCTGAACAAGATCACGATCCATAATCACTATCCCCTACCACGTATTGACGACTTGTTTGATCAACTGCAGGGTGCTAAGCACTTTTCTAAGATTGATCTACGGTCAGGTTACCATCAGTTGCGAGTGAAAGAGCATGATATTTCCAAGACTGCTTTTCGCACACGTTATGCTTACTATGAATTTGTGGTTATGCCTTTCGGTCTCACGCATGCTCCACCGGTATTCATGGACTTAATGAATCGAGTTTTCCATGAATTCTTGGACAAATTCGTCATTGTATTCATCGATGACATTTTGATATTCTCGAAGTCTAAAGAAGAACACGGATCATCTTCGCACAGTACTGCATATTCTTCGACAAAAGCAATTGTATGCTAAGTTATCCAAGTGCGAGTTCTGGTTAAGTAAGGTGGCATTTCTAGGCCACATTGTTTTAGTAGAAGGGTTCCCTTGGATCCTGCGAAGGTTGAGGCTATCACAAAATGGCCAAGACCGACATCTACAACTAAAGTACGTAGTTTTATGGGATTAGCCGGCTATTACCGCAGGTTTGTTGAAGGTTTCTCACGGCTGGCTTTACCATTGACCAAACTTATGCGTAAGGGTGAGAAATACGGCTGGAATGATGAGAGAGAGAAGAGCTTCGAAGAACTTAAGCAGCGTTTGGTTTATGCACCTATTCTTACTCTCCCATCTGGTACAGATGGATTTCAGATTTATAGTGATGCTTCTGGAAAAGGTCTTGGCTGTGTACTCATGCAGCACGGGAAGGTAATTACCTATGCGTCACGGCAGCTAAAGCCTTACGAAGTAAATTATCACAATCATGATCTGGAGTTAGCATCAGTTTTATTCGCACTCACGATTTGGAGGCACTATCTTTATGGTGAGTTGTGTGACATCTTCACCGACTATAAGAGCCTCAAATACATCTTCACTCAGAGAGAGTTAAACATGAGACAGAGACGTTGGTTGGAATTTCTGAAGGATTATGACACCAACATTCAGTACTTTCCGGGTAAAGCTAATATGGTGGTTGATGCTTTAAGCAGAAAATCAGGCATGATTGCTGGCATCAAGGTAGAGGAGGAAATTATTCGTGATCTTGAGCGTCTGGATATTGAGTTTTTTGTACGTGTGAAAAATGGTTTCTGGGCTAATTTGAGAGTTGAGCCGGATTTAATTTCTTGGATCAAGGCAGCTCAGAAGGATGACGGCGGGATATGGGCGATTGTTCAGAACATTGATCAGCAGACTGAGTTCCACGTTGATGATGACGGCATTGTATGGCAGGGTACTAAGTTATTTGTTCCAGAAGATCCTATTATAAGAGAGGCCTTGTTGACTGAGGCTCATAGTTCACCATTCTCTATTCATCCAGGTTTTACCAAAATGTATCATGATCTCAAACAACATTTTTGGTGGAGCGGTATGAAACACGATGTGGCTACTTTTGTTTCTAAATGTCTGACCTGCCAACAGGTTAAGATAGAACATCAGCGTGCTAGTGGTTTACTACAACTATTAGAAATTCCTGAATGGAAGTGGGACAAGATCTCCATGGATTTTGTTACCGGACTACGACAGAGTCAGAGGAAGCATGATGCTATCTGGGTGGTTTCGATCGTTTGACCAAGTCTGCACATTTTCTTCCTATCCGCAAGGCTTACTCAGTTAGAAGATTGGCAAAAATATTCCAGTAGGAGATTGTGCGATTACACGGTACTGCATCAGACATCATATCAGATAGGGATCCACGATTTACGTCTCGTTTCTGGAGAGGTTTGCATAAAGCTTGTCGAACCAGGCTCAAGCTTAGCACAGCTTTCCATCCTCAGACAGGCGGTCAGTCCGAGCGTACGATTTAGACTTTGGAAGACATGTTACGCTCTTGTGCATTGGAGTGGACAGGAAATTAGGACGACTACATATGTTTGGTTGAGTTTGCTTATAACAATAGTTGCTTGGCATGCAACCATCAAGTGTGATCCTTTCAAGATGTTATACGATACGAAGTGTCGTGCTCCGATATGCTGGGATAAGGTTGGTGAGCGTATCATTGAGGGTTCAGAGATGATTGAGGTGACTAACGAGAAGGTCTCCATTGCCAAGGAGAAGCTTAAGGAAGCTCGTGCTCGTCAAAAGAGTTATGCTGACAAACATCGCAGATCATTAGAATTCTAGTCTAGTGATCATGTTTTCTTGAAAGTATCACCTGCACGTGGAGTCAGACTTTTGGTCTCAAGGGCAAGCTTAGTCCTCGTTTCATCGGACCGTTCTAAATCCTCGATCGTGTCGGTGAGGTATCGTATTGTTTGGTGTTACCTCCTCAGTTATTGCATGTTCACAACGTGTTTCACGTATCCTTACTCAGAGGTTACAGCTATCATCATTTGCATGTTGTCACATATCCACTCGATCAGATTCATGAGGATCTATCTTACGTTGAGGAACCCGAATTCTATATTGTCAAGATCGGGTGATGAGGAAAAAGACTATTCCATTTGTCAAGATCCTTTGGAGGAACCATCCCGAGCGGGAAACCACTTGGGAAACGGAGGAGTCTATTCGGACTTCTTATCCTCACTTTCTCCCATGATCCGGGTATGTCCTTTTTAATTTTATCATATTTCTAATTCGAGGACAAATTATTCTTTTTTAAGGGGAAGAGTTGTAAAACCTGCATGAAAATACATGAAAATACCAATTAATTAAAACTTTATATATAATTAATGCACGTCAACTGTTACGTATATTAAATGAATAACGATAAGTATTTACGTGTATTAAATAATACATGACAAGATTTAACACGAACTTAAAGTACAAAAATAAAACACACGGGAATTTAAGAAAAACACGAAACATGTATAAAGGAGTGTTTGGTCGCCGGATTTTTAAGAAAGAAAAGGGACCAAAGCCCGACCTACTTAACATAACTAGCAAAAACACTTTAACATTTTGTCATTTTACAAGTGAACAAAAAATAAAGAAAACCCTATAGGGTCCCCATTGCCACCGTCTATCACATAAAGAAAAGAAGAAGGGAGTTTGGTTTTGATCTTTGATTTGTAAGGTGTGTTTGTGTGTGTTCATCTCTTGATCTTGGTTTCGATTAGGTAATCATCAATCTTTTTCTTAATTATTTTCTTAAAGAACCACGAATTGAATCAATATAAATGGGATGAACATGTTTTGTATAAACTAAAACAAGATAGAAAAGGGTTTGTGTTTGTTTGGAGTCACGAAAACTGAGAAACCCTTCCATGGGATGCTCTCGATGATTTGTTTGAACCAGTAGCCGTCAGCCTTAAGGCTCGGTGGCTGGTTTCTACTAACAACCGCAACCCAACAGGGGTCACGGTGGCTGGGTTGTTCAGTCAGCCGCAAACCCAGGGCCGTAGTGGGAAGCCTGGGCACAACAGTGGCAACCGAGGCCTTATGGTCTCAATGGGGGGCTGCTGCTGTCGGCGAGAAAAACAGGGATGCCGGTGGGAATTTTGGCTAGGCAGTGGGAACGACATCAACTAGGTTGCGGTGGTGGTTTGTGGTTCGAGCGGCCGAGACCAAGGGGGTCTCGGTGGGCTTTGATTTTGAAGCTCGGGTAAACCAAGTGTCGAAAGGGGAGTGTTTGGTTTTTATTGTTTCGGCTTATTTATCTCGGGTTTAATAAAAGTTAACTTATTAATAAATTGTATCATTTATCACGGTTTATTTAATTTACTTATTAATAATACGATTTATACAAAAAGGACATATGCTTAATTTTAATAAGTTATAATTCATGATGTATTATTATTTAATAATCATAGTATAAAACATGACACATTATTAATTAATAATTATTTATAAACTATGATATATGAAAGTTAATATTATAATGGGCTTATTAATATAATAATTGTCATTTACCATGACTTTTAATAACTAGCTTATTTATATACATATTAAATCATGACTTATAAAACTTGCTTAGCCGATGAACAATATGTATTACTTATTTATATTAGACGAGCTTATTACTATTTTTAGAAACTTACTATTTATGAAAACTTACTATTTTTAGAAATTACTATATATAGAAACCTGTTATTTTTGGAAAGTTACTATATATAAAAACCTACTATTTTTGGGAAGTTACTATATATAGAAACCTGATACTTTGGAAAGTTACTAATTATGGAATACAAGTATAATAATACAAGAATCATGAATTACATTAATCAAGAACACATGAAACAGATAACATCAATAAAGACACGATAAACCATGAACAAGTAACACAAGCTAAGGACAAGTAATTTATATATGAACAAGCAACTCATACACGTCCATTTATTATGTAGCTTACATGAAGTTAGAGTAGTACGTCTTTCCGATGTTTATCTTTTTGTCGTTTACTGGACATAAGGTACGTATATTCCGTGTCGATGTATAGTCGGTATAAGGCCCGACCTAACAGACCCGCGACCCAAGAGGCCCGCAACCCAACAGGTTCGTGACCCATAGACCTTGTATTTATTGTATCGCGGTTCGTAACAACTTTATATATTTTTATATATAACACAAATCGGCTTATTAATATCCTATCGCGGTTCGACTTTTTTATTCGCGATCATGGCATGTCCAGCCGTGCACGTCCGCATGATCGAACATATTTTTTTTTTATTTTTTTATATGCGGTCATGGCATATCCAGCCGCGCTCGTCCGCATGATCGGACATATTTTGTTTTTATTTTTTATCTGCGATCATGACACATCCAGCCGCACTCATCCGCACGTTTCAGAGTATATTATGTTTTCACTACGGTTGTGAGCCGCGTTTTTTCGCGTTAGTTCGCCTATTTGGTTATATTATTTCTATTAATAAAGATATTACGCGTATCTTTTAAACTAATAAAAATAATATTATTTATCTTCTAATTTGGCAAAAGTATATTCTGATATATTCAAATTTATATGATATTTTGCATATCTTTTCAATTTATAAAAAGATTTTATCTATCTTTTAAGTTTGGAAAAGATATACTTCGATATTCTTTAAATTTATAAAAAAACGTTATCTATATCTTTTTTAAATAGGTGACAAGATATTGCCTATATTTTTTAAAAAATAGCAAAGGATATTTTTCATATCTTTTATATTAAAAAATCACGCTATTAATAAAAGATATTACAGATATCTCTTAACTCATTAACAAGATATTATATATATCTTTTAGCATTGTGTGACTTCTTTTTATTACAATAAATGTTCACATCTTTCAATATGTACCTTAATAAATGTGTGCACGTCTAATGTTAAGTGACTATTTATGATATGTATATATATATATATCTATATATATATATATATATATATATATATATAGATATATATATATATATATATATATATATATATATATATATATATATATATATATATATATATATATATATATATTCTAGTCCATATATTCGGACATCTTAAGCCTGTCGGGTTGTACATGTACCTATCGTTCCCAGGCGGAATAAGAGGAATGGGTCTAACCTACTAAATAGACTCGTCGTGTAAGAGGGATGCAACCCCATTGACCATCGACCACGGATCATGTATCCTTGTTAGGCCCCTTGCTAATCAAGACGTCGATAGCAAGTTTTACAGCCAGTACACTATGACTGAATAAAAACACCTTCGTGCACACCTAACAACAGACCAGCCTCCCCTGGTCGTCCTTATGGTAGTAGCGCCAGGCCCACACGTAATGAGTTTGCCTCACCCATAAGGACCCTTTATGATATTACATTCTTCATAAATAAACATGTCGTGTTATAAATTTAATGCGAAACAAAGGGGGAGTTGATTAAGTTTAATACTGCTAAATCGAGTATAGCACCATCAAACTTGGGGGGGGGGGGGGGGGTTACCAGGGTATGATTATACCGTTGTTCCGTGCAGGTCACGCGAATTCCGTGGATATATTCTTTTTCCGCAGAAGTCGACCTTCTGTTGGTTTATTCCTTTGACGCGGAAGTACTCCTTATGCGCGCTTATTTGTGCGCCACGGAAGTATCTCTTTCGTTGGCTTATTCTTTCGCCGTGGAAGTAATCTCTTCCACGCGCTCATTATTTTCTTCGTGGAAGTATTCTTCCACGGGATCATTATCTTTCGCCGTGGAAGCATCTCTTCCACGTGCGCATTATTTTCGCCGTGCAAGTAATCTCTTCCACGCGCTCATTATATTCTCCATGGAAGTAATCTCTTCCACGCGCTCATTATTTTCGCCGTGGAAGTATTATTCCACGGGCTCATTATCTTTCGTCGTTGAAGCATCTCTTCCACGTGTGCATTATCTTTCTCCATGGAAGCATCTCTTCCACGTGCGCATTATCTTCGGCGTGGAAGTTAATCTTCCATGTGCGCATTATTTTTTCTGTGAAAGTAATATCTTCCACGCGCTCATTATTATCGCCGTGGAAGTAATCTCTTCCACGTGCTCATTATTTTCGCCGTGGAAGTATTCTTCCACGGGCTCATTATCATTTGCCGTGGAAGCATCTCTTCCATGTGCGCATTATCTTCGCCGTGGAAGTAATTTTTCCACGTACACATTATTTTTGCCGTGGAAGTAATCTCTTCCACGCGCTCATTATTTTCGCCGTGGAAGTATTCTTCCACGGGCTCATTATCTTTGCCGTGGAAGTTATTCTTCCACGTGCGCATTATTTTCGTCGTGGAAGTAATCTCCTCCACGCGCTCATTATCTTTCGTCGTGGAAGTATTCTTCCACGGGCGCATTATCTTCGCCATGGAAACATCTCTTCCACGTGCGCATTATCTTCGCCGTGGAAGTAATTCTACCCCGTGCGCATTATTTTCGCCGTGGAAGTAATCTATTCCAGTCACTCATTATCTTCCACCGTGGAAGCATCTCTTCCACGTGCGCATTATCCTCACCGTGGAAGTAATTCTTCCACGTGCGCATTATTTTCTCCGTGGAAGTAATCTCTTCCACGGTCTCATTATTTTCGCCGTGGAAGTAATCTCTTCCATGCGCTCATTATTTTCACCGTGGAAGTATTCTTTTACGGGCTCATTATCTTTCGCCGTGGAAGCATCTCTTCCATGTGCGTATTATCTTCGCCGTGGAAGTAATTCTTCCACGTGCGCATTATTTTTGTCGTGGAAGTAATCTCTTCCACACCCTCATTATTTTCGCCTTGGAAGTAATCTCTTCCACGCGCTCATTATTTTCGCCGTGGAAGTTTCTTCCACGGGCGCATTATCTTCGCGGTGGAAGTAATTCGTCCACGTGCGCATTATTTTCACCGTGGAAGTAATCTCTTCCACGCGCTCATTATTTTCGCCGTGGAAGTACTTCTTCCGCGAACTCTTTTATTATCTTCACCGCGGAAGTACGTCTTCCGCTGTCTCATTGTTTGCGATGGAAGCAGGTCTTCCACTGGCTCATACTTTTTGCCACGGAAGTACGTCTTCCGTTGGTTCATATCTTTGTTGTGAAAGTACACCTTCCACGATCAATTATTTTGCCCGACTACAAAGTGATTTTTCTAAAAATTACATTGTTCGACCTAATTAGACGGGGCCTGATCAACTGCGTTTAGTTTAGAAAGAACCATGAAATTTTTAAGTCGTTAACTAAGTCGTGGCCATAAGACGGATGTAAAATTACGCCTCACCTTGCCATAGATATACGCCTTCTGTTGGCCTTAAGCAGAATACAATATTCGCAATATGCTGCATCATTAGTGGGTATAATAAGTACGTCTTCAAAGTATTCACGATGCAACATACGGGTTCCACCTTCACCTTCATAGAACCTTCTTTTCATCCTCACGTTAGCGATGAACAGGAATTATACCTTGCTGATGCCTGTGTTACCCCGGCTATAGAACATGTTTTCTTCTTACGGGGTCCTTACCGTCTAATCACAGGAAACCAAGCATTCTAGCATAACCACCCGTCTTACATATACGGGTTCCTCATTTCTTTTGACATGGATACGCCTACAGGTAGCGGATATAGTGTAGAGTCTAGTAACCTTGGTGAAAACCTCGCATACTAGACTGGGAGACATGATGACGTATAGTGGCTGCGCTCACTATTTGCATAGTTTTCTCATCATCTTTTTGCTAAAGGTAGCCCACCACGAGGATGTCCTAGCAGCAAGCCATACACGGTTATTTGATAAGCGTAACATATGAATGAGTCTAGCATAACATTGTCAGGAACCATATCATACTAGACTGGGGGACATGTCGACATATAGTCGGTATAAGGCCCGACCTAACCGGCCCGCGACCCAACAGGTTCGTGGCCCATAGACCTTTCTTATCCTTCAAGAAACCCTACTCCTATAAATACAAGGGTAGGGGGATCATTCTACATTAGGTTATCTCCCTTAACCACACCACTTTTACTATATATCACACCGATACTAACTTGACCGTCGGAGGTGGACCCCGGGGCTCTGGCCTCGGGTCCACGTCAAAATGATTGTAGTGTTTTTACTACCCTTTAGGAAAAGAGCGTAAATAGCGGTAAGTATTGAGTGATGATTTTAGGAAAAATCAACACTAATGACCCACAATCAAATAAAATAGATGAAAGATTCGTTTCCCAAGGAGGTATGGTGATGTGAATTAACTTGTATATATTTGAGATTAATATTGATGAGATGGAATGACGGTTTTGTGAAAATTACACTATGACGAAAAACGTAAACGTAGATAAACTACTAAAATTAAAAATTATTAAAACCAAAAACAAAATCAAGAAAAAGATTAAAAAGACTAAAACAAGTCTAAAATAATATAAATAAAGACAAAAATCCAATAAAGATATTTTAAAACCTTTTATTAATTAAATAATTAATTTTAAATGCTAATTAAAGCCCTAAAATTAAATTTAATTAATTCAAATATCAAAAATATGATTTTATTGAATAATTACTCAACTTATATTATTATAAGACTAAAAAGTAATTTTCTAAAAATTAAAACTATTTTTGGTATTTTTTAATGATTTAATAAAAAACGTATATTAATTAAATTCTAGAAAATAAACAAATAAAAGGAAAAATGTGAAACCAATTTTTGAAAAATAAAAAAAACTATTACTTACCTAGGAAAAATAAGAAAAGTAAAATAAGCTTAAAGAATAAGCTAGGAAAATTGCAAAGAGCTACGGCTTAATAAATAAGCTAGAAGTCAAAACGGGTTAAGAAAAATTCAAAACCAAACTTGTTAGTCAAAGTCCCCAGGGCGCGTTTGGTTAACACGTTGGGTTGTTGAACGGCTGGTCACGGGTTCGAGGCGTGTAACCCCCCCCTTTTTATCACTCAGTTGCGCCGCAACGTTTTTTTTCTTGCGCCGCAACTAGTGAAACGGGAATACCAAGATCTGCAGCTCCTTCGGTTGCGCCGCAACTAGTAGGTCTTGCGGCGCAGCTTGTATAACGATAGCACCTTTGGTCTGTAGCTCCTTCGGTTGCGCCGCAACTAGTAGGTCTTGCGGCGCAATACTATGCAAAACGTGGCCTGGTACTGCTAAGTTACTGATGAACAACCAAGTGCACACTTGTGCACTTGTGATGCCAAGAGGTCTTGGCTTGATGCTTTGTTTGGTGATTATGTTGGAACAATTGGGCACCCTTGTGCTCAATGAAGCACAAGGAGTCAATAACAACAAGGAAACAAACACCTAGCACTCAAATTCAAGAAATCAAATGCACCAAAGATCATAAAAACAAGCAAGATAACACTTATGCAGATTTTTAACACCCTTTTTACCTTTTACCTCTTAAACTAAGCTAAAACTTGTACCAAACTAAGTTACCAACTAGTTAAAATCTAAATCAACCTTAATCACTAACTATAACACCCTTACAATTCATTAATTAAGATCCAACTCCTGCTAAAACGTATTGCCAAACACCCTTTAAACTTTTAGAAAACCAATTTTTCCAAATCAAAACCTTATGAAACCTAACCAAATTGTTATCAAAGCTTCATAACATGTATATAACATAACATAAACACAAATCAAGTAACTTAAACACACTTAATCAATCAATCAAGCAAATCAAGTAACAAGCACTTTTGTGAACTTTTCAAAGAGTAAAAGAGAGTTACCTTAGGACCCCTACATCCAAGGGTCCTAGTGGATGTTGAATCCACCTCCAAACCAACCCGGGTTGGTGCTGATCCTTGATCAACAACACCCTTTGATCCTGCTCAAAAACAAAAACAAAGAAAACAAGAACAAAAATAAAATAATATGATATGATTCTTTTTTCTCTTTTTAAAACTCTTCCAAAACCTTTTTAATCTTCTTAAAATGTTTTTATTATACTTAAATCACCAATAAACATGAACTCCTAACACCAAAAACCTTTTGAGAAGATTTTACCAAAAATCTCTCAAAATCTCAAAACCTTAAACAACTTTGAAAATCAAAGTTGCTTAACCAAATAAAAGTGTGGAACTCAGAATTAAGCTTAACACAACACTCAACTTTTAAAAACAATAAAAAAGGAATTACACTTGAATATTTCAAAAACCAAACTTTTTATTTCTTTAAAAAGGTATTACATGTGCAAGCTTAAAAACTGGAACAAAGGGATCACCACAGCTTGGGTCTCCTTTTATAGAGCCTATAGAACAATCTAGAATAGAAAAAACTAAACCCTAATCATAAGAAAATCCCAAATGTGCCCTTGAGTGCATTTTGTCCTCTCATTTGATCTTGGCCTTTAAATTTTGCTTTGTGAGCAAGCATAGCATCTTGGACGTCCATTTTGCCACGTCATGATGCTTGGGGGCTAAGGAATGATGTGATTGGTGGATTGGGGAATTGGGGTTTTGGTGCACATGTGTGGGATGCAGGTTTTTAGGAGTGGGAAAGGTTTGTGAGTGTGTGAATTACTTGTGTGCAAGTTTAATTGGTTTTTACCCAAGGAAAAGTGAAGGTAAATTCTGGGTGGTAAGAACAATGAATAGTAACAGTTTTAATCCGAAATTGGGGGTGGCATATGTGTTAGGCGCACTTTTTGTTTAAATGTTTCCATTTTGGCAACTTCAGTCCTCCTCTTTTGTTATTTTTGCCATTTAAGGTTTCCAGCCCTAAAACTTGATATCCTTTGTAATTAACTTTCCCACTTTGACAATTTTGGCACCAACTTTTGATAAAAGGTTATCAAGGATGTAATTTGACATTTGGTGATTTTTCAAGGACTAATCTTGGACAATGTTGATCTTCAAAGGTCTTCAATGAGTCTTTCACTTGTTGAGGGACCATTATTGGCAATTTGAAATTGTTGAGGGACTAATCTTGCCATTTCTTCAATCTTGAAGGACCTTTTTGCAATTTTGACAAACTTAAGGGACCAAACTTGTAGTTATTAATATACAAGGGTTTTAAGTGTCATTTCTTCATTCATTGAGGATCAATCTTGTTTGTCTTCAAGTCTTCAAGGGTATTTGATGAAAATTCCATGATTAGGGCCCGGTTCTTTGTACGGCTTCGTTTCTCGTGTTCGTTTTTCCTTGATTCTTGTGATCTTTTGTCTTTTTCACGATATCCATACCTAAAATACACAAGTAAACAAACACAAGCATATATATGGTATTTTATGACATTTTTGTGCATTTAAAGCCCGAAAAGAATGATGAGATCATGTATAAATGCCATCTCATCACTCCCCCATACTAAGCCATTGCCGTGCCCTCACGCAATGCTAAGAATAAAGTATCTAAGCATCACCAAAGTTCAATTTTATTAACCTTTATTGAAAAGTAAAAGACTTGCAACATACTACGAGAATGTGTAAAGACATAATGTATGATTTTCATCACCAAAATGTGACTTTTAGGGTCTAAGAATAGAAACAAGTTAATGTCCCTTAGAGTAAACTTCGTCATTCTTGATTGTCATACATTCCATGCTAAGTGCAAAAACAAGATCATTGTTGGTACAAGTCACAATGCTAACACTACTCATACGTCCAAATTGTGTAATACTTTTTCTCCCCGCAATCCTAGTTATTATAAAAGGAAATGGGTTACTAGCATTTTTTTTTTTATCTATTTGTCATGGATCACAAGTGATTCATATTGACTTATTTGAGTAGTTATTAGTCCGAAAGCAAAGTAGCACGATTTGATCAATAGTTAGCCGAAGGACAAAATCTTTTAAAACGGCTTCTCGTGTATCTCCTTAAGTTCATATCTTGGCATAACTCGTTTCACGATTTGAGACCTTTCTCGGACCGATATTTGGCATGTACTTCATACTTCAAATCTTGGGAAGACGTTCTTGAAATAATGGTCTTCTCTTCATATATTTGTAATTTCTTCACTTGACGTTTTTGAGAGATTCTTCATATAGGACCACGACTTCATCATTTTTCTTCAATCTTTACTTTGGATTTTGATATACAACGATCCGCCTCCTTTTCGGACTTGGATATATTTATCCTCATACCTTGTTAGGGTCTTTTTGGATAGACTTTCTCCATTCTTTAGGGGAGTAATTGCTTCTCGTCGTGTGTCTCGATCCTTCATATTGATTTTGGAACAATGATACTTCACATCATCTTTGGATCTTTAGCAAAAATAGAGCTCCTCATGCCTTGTTAGGGCCTTTTTGGATGTTTGCCAATCTTCGCGTCCCGCTTCAATAAGTTATGCCTTGGCTATGAACTCTATTCAACCCCGAGCAACTTTTAAACGATCTTGCGCTAGAGGCTAAGTAACCTTTCAAACCGTACGACCTTACTTATTGCAATTATGTTTTATTCCTAATGCATTGATCTTATGGGAAGAAAAAGCCACAATTAAAAACATATGAGTTTTTGAAAGAACACTTTCATGTTCTACGTTTAGCATGATCACTTGTCTAACTCTATCATTTCTCGTTCTTCACTATTTAAAGACCTCTAATTAAAGAGACTCGTGAATACTTAGCCATGCAAGTCAAAATTAAGCCAAATTTGGATTAGCTTTCATTAAGACTATATCAAATCAAAGTTTTGGGTTTTCAAGCCACCTATAGGATCTTGCACTTTCTTGGACTTTTTCAAGTTTAGAGAATGCGTTTTAAAGTTCCCTTGATAAGTGACTTTCTAGAATCAATTATAGGAACTTGCGAAAAGTTCTTGTTCTTAACCCGAATGAATTAAGACTTTCGCGTTTTAAAGCTCCCTATATAAAAGTCTAGCAAAACTTGAATTGAGCGGGTTAAGGAATGTAAATGGCTCCAAATGCCCATCAAGTCAAAAATTAACTCTTATTCTACCCATCGGAAAATATACATTCGTGTCTTAAAAACACTTATGAAAACTAAGAAAAATTTTAAAATTTGGCCATTTTTAGCCTTATTAGCAAAACAAAATATTGAAAGTTGGAAAACGTGAGGGCGTAGCAAAGCAAGTACCTATTCACCCCCCCATACTAAAAGTAAACATTGTCCTCAATGTTTCGAGTCTAAAGGTGGAGCACCCCCATACTAGAGACGAAGAATCGAATGCTTAGGATCTAGCATGGAAAGGGTGATCAACAATATATCTAAAGCCGTTTATTAATTATGCTAAAAGATAATTGTTAGAACAATAAAGGATATGTCATGGATTCGTGAAAAACTTCTTCAAACGAACGATGGAGGCTCACGTAAACGAACACGAGAGTCTTCAATCGTAGACGATGATGATGATCTAGATAACACAATCACAAACAACCACGAGACAACGAGTTGGAAGGGTACAAGTCCCCTTATTAGTGAACATAAAAAGCATAAAGATAAGCATGGGATCTCCCCCACGAGGCACCTCGTTTTTGATTACCGAGTCATGAGCTCGACTCGATCCCCTCAATGCTAATTATCATTGGGGAAGGTGTCTTGGTCGGGGGCAACCATTGAAGGAATTTCCCCACCAAAGTAGTGCTTAAGCCTATGTCCATTCACCTTGAAATTGGGACCATCATTTTGAGCTAGCTCAATGGTCCCATATGGAAACACTTGTGTAATGGTGAACGGACCCGACCAACGAGATTTCAATTTCCCGGAAAATATCTTAAGACGTGAGTTAAAAAGCAACACTTGATCACCAACGTTAAAAACCCGGTTTTTAATCTTTGAATCATGAAACTTTTTAGTCTTTTCTTTAAAAATTAATGAATTTTCATAAGCATTATCCCTTAATTCATCTAATTCATTCAATTGTATTTTCCGGTGATCTCCCGCGGTCTTTAAGTCAAAATTAGCATGCTTAAGGGCCCAATATGCCTTATGCTCCAATTCAATGGGCAAATGACAATTCTTCCCATAGACTAACTTATAAGGAGTGCAACCGATAGGTGTCTTATAAGCGGTCCTAAAGGCCCATAAAGCGTCATCGAGTTTGTCGGACCATGAAGCACGGTTTTCTCCAATCGACCTTTCTAAAATCCTCTTCAAAGCTCGGTTCGAAACCTCGACTTGCCCACTCGTTTGCGGGTGATAAGCCGTAGAAAGACGATGTGTAACCCCATATTTCTTTAGAACCTTTTCGAATTGGTCATTACAAAAATGGGTTCCACGATCGCTTATAATAGCACGAGGGGTTCCGAACCGAGATAATAGTTGCTTCAAAAACTTCACTACCACACGAGCATCATTAGTAGGCAAAGCCTTAGCTTCCACCCACTTAGAAAGGTAGTCCACCGCGACGAGGATATATTTGTTGCCATGAGACGATGGGAACGGCCCCATAAAGTCTATTCCCCATATGTCGAAAATCTCACACACTTGAATTATATTTTGCGGCATTTCATCACGTTGAGACGATTTTCCTTGACGTTGGCACGAATCACACGACTTTACAAGTACGTGTGCATCACGATAGATAGAAGGCCAAAAGAAACCGGCATCGAATACTTTCTTAGCCGTGAGATTAGCACCGTGGTGACCACCCGTGGGTCCCTCGTGACAAGCTCTAAGGATATTAGAAGCTTCGGTACCAAACACACAACGTCGAACGAGTTGATCCGCACAAACCCGAAAGAGATAAGGGTCGTCCCAAAAATAGAACTTGACGTCACGAAAGAATTTTCGTTTTTGTTGTGTCGTCATACCCTTGATTATGAAATTGCCCGCATGGTAATTTGCAATGTCGGCAAACCATGGGGTGGTGTCTTTAGAATTCACTACACCGAGAGTCTCAAGAGGAAATGTTTCGGTAATTTCCTTGTTCTCGAAAACATCTTTGTGAGGATCTTCTAGACGAGAGAGATGATCGGCCGCTAGATTCTCGGCTCCTTTTTTGTCAAGCACGGTGACATCAAATTCTTGGAGGAGGAGCATCCAACGAAGTAATCTCGGCTTAGCATCTTGCTTAGCTAAGAGATACTTGATAGCCGAATGGTCGGTATACACAATGCTTTTAGTTAAGACGAGATAAGGTCGGAATTTCTCAAAAGCATAGACCACGGCAAGGAATTCCTTTTCCGTTGTGGTGTACTTTAATTGAGCCTCGGTCATCGTCTTACTAGCATAGTGGATGGGACGGAAATGCTTGTCGTAACGTTGCCCTAAGACGGCCCCTATAGCATAATCACTTGCATCGCACATGATTTCAAAGGGTAATTCCCAATTAGGAGCAACAAGAATGGGAGCTTCGGTAAGTTTCCTTTTTAGAGTCTCGAAAGCCTTAACACAATCCTTATTAAAGTTAAAAGGAGCATCCTTTTCGAGAAGGTGTGTCATAGGACGAGAAATCTTCGAAAAGTCCTTGATGAAACGACGATAAAAGCCCGCGTGGCCTAGGAAACTACGAACTCCCTTAACGGTTTTGGGATGAGGTAACTTGGCGATGACGTCTACCTTAGCTTTATCGACCTCAATCCCCGCCTTCGACACTTTATGTCCTAAGACGATTCCTTGTTTACACATGAAATGACATTTCTCCCAATTAAGCACAAGATTGGTTTCTTCACAACGTTTTAACATTTGGTCGAGATTAGATAAACATGACGTGAACGAATTACCAAACACCGAGAAGTCATCCATAAACACTTCCATCGACTTCTCGATCATGTCGTGAAAAATTGCCATCATACACCGTTGAAACGTACCGGGTGCATTACAAAGTCCGAAAGGCATCCTACGATAAGCGAACGTTCCATAAGGACACGTAAACGTAGTCTTCTCTTGATCACGAGGGTCGATAGGGATTTGAAAGTAACCGGAAAAACCATCTAAAAAGCAATAGAATTCATTTCCCGCAAGTCGCTCCAACATTTGATCCATGAAGGGCAAAGGAAAGTGGTCTTTACGAGTGGCGTCATTTAACTTTCGGTAGTCAATACACACCCTCCAACCGGTCACAACACGAGTGGGAATTAACTCGTTGTTTTCATTAGGCACAACGGTCATTCCTCCCTTTTTAGGGACACAATGGATTGGGCTCACCCATGGGCTATCGGATATAGGATAAATCATTCCCGCGTCAAGGAGTTTAAGGACCTCCTTTTTAATGACATCGTGAATTTTGGGATTTACCCTTCTTTGACTTTGAATTGCGGGTTTGTAGTCCTCCTCCATTAAAATCTTGTGAGTACAAAATTTTGGGTCAATACCCTTAATGTCGGATATTTTCCACGCAATTGCCCCTTTGTGAGCCTTAAGAACTTTCAAGAGCTCGGTTTTTTCATCATTAGCAAGATCTTTTGCAATAATAACCGGCAATTTGTCATCACCTTCCAAGAATGCATATTCAAGGTGAGAAGGAAGATCTTTCAATTCAAGGATAGGCGGTTCCTCGATTGAAGATTTAGGTTCAACACTCATAACTCCCATCGGCGGAAGAAATGGTGGAATAGAAGTATCATCACTAATCAACACCTCATCTTCATTGTCGATTTCATTTGAAGTGAAATCGCCTCCTTGGAATGGAGTGAGATTTGGTGTGGAATTAGCAAGAATCGGATCCAAAATAGTGGGATTGCCACTTGACGAGCTATCGGAAAAACCTAACACTTCTTGTGAAAACTCATCGCAAACCACATCAACGATGTCAATGTGATTGATGGTAGCGATTGCATAAACATGAGAAGGTTTCGAGTTTTGAGTAGCGTTTATAACAAGTTCCTCTTCGTTGAATCTCAAAGTGATAGTTCTTGCATGAACATCGATAAGCGATCTCGAAGTGTCTAAAAATGAACGACCTAAAATTAGAGGAACTTGAGGATCCGCGGGGATGTCGACTACTATAAAATCAACGGGATAGTAGAACTTCCCCACTTTCACGAAAACATCTTCGGCTACCCCACATGCCATAATCGTAGAATGATCGGCCATCTCGATGGACATGTTCGAAGGAATAAGAGCCGGAAGCGAAAGCGATTTCCAAATGGAAAATGGCATCAAATTAATGCTCGCACCAAGATCGGCCAAGGCGAGGCATTCTTTCATCTCTTGTATGTCACAAGGAATGAGAAACTTTCCGGGATCACCAACTTTTTCCGGTATGCGGTTAAGATAAACCGAAGAACAATTAGCAAGCTTTGAAAGCTTTTCCTTATCGCTCATTATACTTTTAAAAGTGGAAGCGAAACGAGGCATGTATAACAACGCGTCGGCTAAACTCACATCAAAATGCACTTGTTGAAACATCTTAATAAAAAGCTCGATTTGTTGTTTGTTACGTTCTTGCATTTTTTCTTTGTTTCGTCTTGAAGGGTAGGGTAAAGGTGGTGTGGGTTGGTCATTAGGCAACGGCCTTGGAATCTCGGGTTCCACAATTGGTATTGGTGTAACCGTAGGTGTGGTTTGAGCGGTACTTCGTGGGATTGTAATGTGCTCCTTTTCAACCATCACCTCGGGTTCTTTCTCGATTTCCTTCTCCGTAGAAGTACTTGGACGAGAGATTGGTTCCTTGAAAGTTTTACCACTTCGTGTAGTAATAACCTTCATTTCTCCCTTCGGGTTTGCAATGGTATCACTAGGAAGACCACCCGAAGAAGAGGGCTTACACATGATTGCTTCGAACATCTTAGCCATTCGGTCCTCAAATTTTGATTGCCTAGCATCCGCTTTCAATAACTCTTGCTTAATCTCATGTTGTCCTAATTCCATCTTTTGTTGGTTTTGTTGAAGACGTTGGACATTTCCTTCCATTTTATTTGCATGAGTTTTAAGTTCATTAGCAAGTTCATTTTTAAGCTCGTTTTTCAACTCGGATCTTAAGCTAATCATCTCACGTTGCATGTTATCAAATTTAGCATCATTTGCTTTTGCATAATCTAAAAATTCTCCTTGCAAATTTTTCGTGTGAGCATTTTGAAAACCTTGTGTAGTGTTTTGAAAATCACGGTTTTGGTTTTGATTAGAGATTTGTCCATTCCCACTTTGATAATTCCCTTTGTTGTAATTGCGTGTGTTGCCTTGGTAATTACCTTGGTTGTTGTTTCGATAATTGTTAGCATTTTGATTTGGTGGAGCTTGATTTTGGCGGGAACCTTGGCCGTTTTGGTTGTAAGTTCCCGTTGCTACATAAGCACTCGAAGTGTTACCATCCGCGGTAATGCACTCGGATAAATCATGAGCTCCTCCACACGATAAACAACTCTTAGCAACCGCTTTAACCGAAGCGGAATTGGAAGCTTCTTGAGCCTTCCAATGGGACATTAGATTAGCAAATCTATCAAAAAACCGATTTTCCTCATTAGCTTCATCATGTAAGGCGTTAATGCTACGAGACGATTGTGACGAAGATGAAGAACCCATATTGGCAACACTCGGTGTGTTACGAGGGCTATAAACCTTAGATCGATTTTCAATGATTTGTAAAGCCTCATTTGTCGTCTTGCACAAAAAATTACCACCCGCGGCGGCATTCAAATAATCTCGTTCATGATCATTAAGCCCATTATAAAAAGTATCTATTTGATGCAATTCCGAAAAATCATGATGAGGACATTCATGTAACATCTCCTTAAATCGTTCCCATGCCATTGAAAAACTTTCATTGTTACGTTGCACAAATCGTGAAATCTCATTTTTTAAGTGTGTTGTTTTCGATGGTGGAAAAAACTTGTTCACAAACTTAGAAACGAGATCGGCCCATGTCAAAATCGAATTTGGCGGTTCTTTCTCGAGCCAAATTTTTGCGGGTCCATCCAACGAATATGGAAACAACATCATCTTAATGGCGTCATGCGGAACATCTTTGAATTTGCTAGTGGCGGTGAGACGGTTGAAATTCCTAATATGGTAATGCGGGTTGTCTTTCTCATGACCTCGAAATTTGTTTGCTTGTAGCATCGACATTAAACCCGTCTTAATCTCGAAATTCTCCGCAAGGATGGCGGGAATAACAATTGCCTCTCCAAAACCCTCGGTGGGTGCTTGTAGCAACTCCATCATAGTACGATTAGCCATTACGACTTCTTGTTCTATAATAGGTTCAACAATTGGAGGTTCTTCAACAATCAACGATCCTTGATTTGCTTGCTTTTGAAGTCGTTTACGAGCTCGTTTAGCTTGGTTACGAGTGATCATAAACTTCACGAAGAATGGGAGGTGAGCAAAGAAGATTCTTTTTGGTCGTTTTGTGGATTTTCAATTTTTTTGTGTTTTTGATGATATTTAATTTTTTTGGATTTTGGTGTATCTTCGTAGACAACAATCTACAAAATCTCTCCTCGAATCAAACTCTTGATTAAAGAAGCCTCAAAGGAATGAAAACGATCACGTGGAGTGAACGCCTTCGAATGACTTTAGAACTTTGGTGAAAACCAAATTGTTCACGAGGGTTTAATCACAAAGAAACCAAGCAAATATAATATACGTATTAATACTTTGGGCGGCAAAACCCTCGATTAGCCTTCAATCTCAAAATACTCACAAGCAAGCGGGGAAACGAGGCGGCGCGAAGCACTTAAGAGCCTTTTTCCTTAGGGTATATTTTATAATACCCGCCTTATACCCACCTTATAGTTCGTATCTTTCAAAATCGAGCTTCTCGAAAGTATTTATCTATTTTTGCCTTTTCTTTTTTTTTTTTTGTTTGAGATTCGAATACAATGATCGAGTGATGAAATCCCGAATCAAGGTTGTGTTTTCACACTTTTGGAGATATTGTATTTTGGTTGTGATACTTAATACAATATATTAATAATATTCACAAAGAAAAACCGAGAAAACCGATAATACGTGTTAAGGGAGTTCCACTTAACACAAATACTATTATGGATAATATCAAAAACAAAATTTTCCAAATTAAATCACGACACACCTCCCCGGCAGCGGCGCCAAAAATGATTGTAGTGTTTTTACTACCCTTTAGGAAAAGAGCGTAAATAGCGGTAAGTATTGAGTGATGATTTTAGGAAAAATCAACACTAATGACCCACAATCAAATAAAATAGATGAAAGATTCGTTTCCCAAGGAGGTATGGTGATGTGAATTAACTTGTATATATTTGAGATTAATATTGATGAGATGGAATGACGGTTTTGTGAAAATTACACTATGACGAAAAACGTAAACGTAGATAAACTACTAAAATTAAAAATTATTAAAACCAAAAACAAAATCAAGAAAAAGATTAAAAAGACTAAAACAAGTCTAAAATAATATAAATAAAGACAAAAATCCAATAAAGATATTTTAAAACCTTTTATTAATTAAATAATTAATTTTAAATGCTAATTAAAGCCCTAAAATTAAATTTAATTAATTCAAATATCAAAAATATGATTTTATTGAATAATTACTCAACTTATATTATTATAAGACTAAAAAGTAATTTTCTAAAAATTAAAACTATTTTTGGTATTTTTTAATGATTTAATAAAAAACGTATATTAATTAAATTCTAGAAAATAAACAAATAAAAGGAAAAATGTGAAACCAATTTTTGAAAAATAAAAAAAACTATTACTTACCTAGGAAAAATAAGAAAAGTAAAATAAGCTTAAAGAATAAGCTAGGAAAATTGCAAAGAGCTACGACTTAATAAATAAGCTAGAAGTCAAAACGGGTTAAGAAAAATTCAAAACCAAACTTGTTAGTCAAAGTCCCCAGGGCGCGTTTGGTTAACACGTTGGGTTGTTGAACGGCTGGTCACGGGTTCGAGGCGTGTAACCCCCCCCTTTTTATCACTCAGTTGCGCCGCAACGTTTTTTTTCTTGCGCCGCAACTAGTGAAACGGGAATACCAAGATCTGCAGCTCCTTCGGTTGCGCCGCAACTAGTAGGTCTTGCGGCGCAGCTTGTATAACGATAGCACCTTTGGTCTGTAGCTCCTTCGGTTGCGCTGCAACTAGTAGGTCTTGCGGCGCAATACTATGCAAAACGTGGCCTGGTACTGCTAAGTTACTGATGAACAACCAAGTGCACACTTGTGCACTTGTGATGCCAAGAGGTCTTGGCTTGATGCTTTGTTTGGTGATTATGTTGGAACAATTGGGCACCCTTGTGCTCAATGAAGCACAAGGAGTCAATAACAACAAGGAAACAAACACCTAGCACTCAAATTCAAGAAATCAAATGCACCAAAGATCATAAAAACAAGCAAGATAACACTTATGCAGATTTTTAACACCCTTTTTACCTTTTACCTCTTAAACTAAGCTAAAACTTGTACCAAACTAAGTTACCAACTAGTTAAAATCTAAATCAACCTTAATCACTAACTATAACACCCTTACAATTCATTAATTAAGATCCAACTCCTGCTAAAACGTATTGCCAAACACCCTTTAAACTTTTAGAAAACCAATTTTTCCAAATCAAAACCTTATGAAACCTAACCAAATTGTTATCAAAGCTTCATAACATGTATATAACATAACATAAACACAAATCAAGTAACTTAAACACACTTAATCAATCAATCAAGCAAATCAAGTAACAAGCACTTTTGTGAACTTTTCAAAGAGTAAAAGAGAGTTACCTTAGGACCCCTACATCCAAGGGTCCTAGTGGATGTTGAATCCACCTCCAAACCAACCCGGGTTGGTGCTGATCCTTGATCAACAACACCCTTTGATCCTGCTCAAAAACAAAAACAAAGAAAACAAGAACAAAAATAAAATAATATGATATGATTCTTTTTTCTCTTTTTAAAACTCTTCCAAAACCTTTTTAATCTTCTTAAAATGTTTTTATTATACTTAAATCACCAATAAACATGAACTCCTAACACCAAAAACCTTTTGAGAAGATTTTACCAAAAATCTCTCAAAATCTCAAAACCTTAAACAACTTTGAAAATCAAAGTTGCTTAACCAAATAAAAGTGTGGAACTCAGAATTAAGCTTAACACAACACTCAACTTTTAAAAACAATAAAAAAGGAATTACACTTGAATATTTCAAAAACCAAACTTTTTATTTCTTTAAAAAGGTATTACATGTGCAAGCTTAAAAACTGGAACAAAGGGATCACCACAGCTTGGGTCTCCTTTTATAGAGCCTATAGAACAATCTAGAATAGAAAAAACTAAACCCTAATCATAAGAAAATCCCAAATGTGCCCTTGAGTGCATTTTGTCCTCTCATTTGATCTTGGCCTTTAAATTTTGCTTTGTGAGCAAGCATAGCATCTTGGACGTCCATTTTGCCACGTCATGATGCTTGGGGGCTAAGGAATGATGTGATTGGTGGATTGGGGAATTGGGGTTTTGGTGCACATGTGTGGGATGCAGGTTTTTAGGAGTGGGAAAGGTTTGTGAGTGTGTGAATTACTTGTGTGCAAGTTTAATTGGTTTTTACCCAAGGAAAAGTGAAGGTAAATTCTGGGTGGTAAGAACAATGAATAGTAACAGTTTTAATCCGAAATTGGGGGTGGCATATGTGTTAGGCGCACTTTTTGTTTAAATGTTTCCATTTTGGCAACTTCAGTCCTCCTCTTTTGTTATTTTTGCCATTTAAGGTTTCCAGCCCTAAAACTTGATATCCTTTGTAATTAACTTTCCCACTTTGACAATTTTGGCACCAACTTTTGATAAAAGGTTATCAAGGATGTAATTTGACATTTGGTGATTTTTCAAGGACTAATCTTGGACAATGTTGATCTTCAAAGGTCTTCAATGAGTCTTTCACTTGTTGAGGGACCATTATTGGCAATTTGAAATTGTTGAGGGACTAATCTTGCCATTTCTTCAATCTTGAAGGACCTTTTTGCAATTTTGACAAACTTAAGGGACCAAACTTGTAGTTATTAATATACAAGGGTTTTAAGTGTCATTTCTTCATTCATTGAGGATCAATCTTGTTTGTCTTCAAGTCTTCAAGGGTATTTGATGAAAATTCCATGATTAGGGCCCGGTTCTTTGTACGGCTTCGTTTCTCGTGTTCGTTTTTCCTTGATTCTTGTGATCTTTTGTCTTTTTCACGATATCCATACCTAAAATACACAAGTAAACAAACACAAGCATATATATGGTATTTTATGACATTTTTGTGCATTTAAAGCCCGAAAAGAATGATGAGATCATGTATAAATGCCATCTCATCACTAACCGGTTTTCTATTGTTCGCAGCATCACTCAGGATCCGGGAAGACGATTAACGGCCCAGGAGAGTCGTCAAACCGGTCTAGCCAAACTATGCTCCAACATTCCGTCCTTCTGTAAGGACATCTCTTCTATGCATGATTAGGATTCCCTGTTTGCTATGCCATATGTTTTCCCCAATTTTCAAATCATAAAAACATTTCATTGTATGCTATGCTATCATTTTAAATTGCCTGAGCTATATATATATATATATATATATATATATATATATATATATATATATATATATATATATATATATATATATATATATATATATATATATATATATATATATATATATATATATATATATATATATATATATATATATATATATATATATATATATGTTTGACCATGACTTACATGACCACCTAGTTATGGAGGTACCATAACCATGACACATGAGGCACCTGTGTCATGAATCTTCCGTGACGAGAGTGATTTCTCGCGGCGTACCTCCACGTACATGTTGGCCATTATTATTATTTGTGGGGCGTATGGATGCATCCTAGTTCAAGTTTACAGATTTACACGTACATGGTGATTGGTTTAGTGTGTGCTCTACACTCTATCACATTGGAGCTGATCCCTCCACCCAAATTATTATTTAATAGAGGTCACCCCTCTAGTAGCATGACAAGGTCACCCCTCTATGTATTCATGCATGTTGATAATATGTTATGACTTACGTGAGCTTGTGGGCATTTAAATTATATTGCATGCATAAACTAAGACTTTTCAAATATTTCCTTTGTTTATAAATCATCTTCCAGGTTTTCCAGGACATACATATATTCCGCTACATTTCATATCTTTTACTCATATTTCGGTTATTCTTATCATGTCATTATATCCGTTAGCTGAGCGTATTGCTCAGTGGTATTTTATTTCCATGTCCCAAACGACAAGTACCCAAGGACAGACTTGAGCATTTGATAGTGGTGGGAATAAAAATAGCTAAGTCACTTAGCCGCTGACAAAGGGATTTAGACGCTGACAAGAGAAAATAAGGCGCTGACATATTGTACGCTGACAAGACATACCAAGGCGTTGAGAAAGGAAATCCCAGTCACAGACAATTACTTAGTCAACACGTTTTGTGTGTTTAGAAAAGATATGATCAATATTGTATTTTCAATATTTATCTTTTCATTTAATAAGTTGATTAGTAGTTTATTGTTCAAGACTCCTTGTGTTATAAAAGGAGGTCTTAGGTTTTGTTATTCATATACGTTTTATACTTTTATTGTACGCATTCGATTTTTAATAAAGTGAAAGTTTGCTATACATTGTGTTTTGCTTTGTTCTTTGTTCTATGTGTTAATTCCGCATAACACATAAATTGTCATAAACACAAAGTTTCTCTACGTGTTATACTTGATTCAATCTCGTTAGCGCAAACCTAAATCGATCTAAGTTTGGGATCAAAAAGTGGTATCAGAGCTTGTTGAGGAACTTTGATCAAAAGAATACCAAAATCCTAATCGCATAAAACCCTATTTTTTCAAAACCCTAAAATCATTATGTCGACCTCAAACTCAGAAACTCAAAGTCAAGGATCCTCTAATCATAACCTTAAAATCCCCATGCTTGACCCTGATAAGTTTGAACTATGGAAGTTCAATTTTGAGCAATATCTCCAAGTGGATAACTATGTTCTCAGGGAGGTTGTTGAACTTGGAAACTAGTTCAACCAGGCACATAATATATTGGATTCCATTGAAAAACGGAGAACAGTTAATGCTAAGCCTGAAGACTTGCTTCCAAGACCTGAAGATGGAAGAGCCACCTAAGCTGCAGAGGTAGATGGCAAAAGGCTTGATATGAAGGCATTGAGCATTCTTAAACTAGCTCTTTGAAACAAACAACATAAGTTCAGAAGGTATGAATCTGCTAAAGAACTTTGGGTAGCGCTTGAGACTACCTTTGGTGGTAATGAGGACACTCTCAAACAAAGAAAAAAGCAGTTGGTAATGGAGTTTACTGTATTTAAAGCTCGTCCTAATGAAATTCTATGTGATGTAAGAAGCCGTCTTTAAGACATCATTAGCAAAATTGCGTTCATGGAAACTAAATTTGATGATGATGATGTCAATGATGCTTTCCTTGGAGCTCTTGGAGATGGTTGGGAAATTCATTCAAAGTCAATGGTTGCCACTCAAGCTTACAAGAACATGACTTTTAATGATATCTATAATCAATTGAAGGTTATGGAACCTGAAGTTTTGCTCAAACTAGGAAGTAAAACAACTTATGGAAGCATGGCTTTTAGCTCACACAATGATTCCACAAACTCTGACAACTCTTACCTTTTCAGCTGATTGACTTCTCATGACAGCAGATGAACAACCGCTAACACATACAATTTTGCTTCACCAAGTCTTAAACCAACTGGAATTGACTTGGATACTGTATGTGCATATATTGCTTCTTTACCCAATGGATCTCCAGTTTCTTTTGAAGATCTTCAGCAAATTAGTGATATTGATCTTGAGGAGATGGATGTCAAGTGGAATATGGCACTTAGCAGTATAAGAGCCAGTAGGTGGAATAAGAGATTTGGCAGGAAGATGACTTTCAATAGCAAAGAAACTGCTGGATTTAATAATTCCAAAGTTGAGTGTTTCAACTGTCATAGAATGGGACACTTTGCTAGAGAATGTAGATCTCCTAAGAGGAATAATAAAGGACAGAATGCTAGACAATCTATCAAGATTGAAGACGTTTAACCTAAAGCTATGGTAGCTATGCGGGGTATTGATGGCATTGGATTTGATTGGAGCTTTCTGGACAAGAATGTGGTGGAGAACCAAGATTTGGTTGCTGAGAAGGACGAAGAGCAGGTTCAATATGCTCTCATGGCCAGATCTTCTTCTTCATTTGATAATGAGGTATATGATGATGCTTTTTCTAGTAAAGGTTGTAGATTAAACACTGATAAACTTAACAAAGAGGTTTTAAAGTTACAATATGATATTCTTGGTTTAAATATCACTATTTTAAACTACAAAAGGGGGCTTGCACAATCAGATGGATGGTGCAAGAATATAGAGACATGGAATTTAATCTAAAGGATCAAATAACTGTTTTGGAAAGAGATCTAGCACTTAGTCATGAGGCCAAAGCTTCTTATATGGAAGATAACACTGAACTGAAACTGAAGCTAGATGATGCCATTAAATCTAGAGAGAATATAGGGCTTAAAATTGAAAAGTTTGAAAAATCTAGTCAAACCCTAGAAAAGGTCGTAAGTGAGCAAAGAAACCCTAAATACATGTCTGGGATTGGGATGCATGCAAAGGAATATGCTGTTGTCCCACCCCTAGCAGGTGATTTCTATGGGGTTTCTAAGAAACACGACTTGTCATGGACTGGTATTCCAGAATTCCAAGTGGAGGAATTTCTTCCTCCACCACGTGTGCTGACCCTAGTAGAGGAATATAAGAAAAAGGTGACTGGCCTAGAACAATAGAAGCAATCCAACCCCATTCTTTTTGTTAAGGGAGGGCTTCTTAGTGATGAACTAACTGACGCTAAACCCATTGTTGTCACTAACCCCTACTACTGGAAAAACCTGTAACCTTGACTCACCAACTAAAAACAAGTCTAGTGTTAAATATGCTGAAATGTATAGGAAACCTAGACACCTCAGAGTTAAGCTAGAATTAATGGGACAAGATTTTATCAATCTAGACCTAAAGTTATGTCTAGAAAGGCGTGTTACACATGTGGGAGTTTTTCTGATATGGCCTATAACTGTGTCAGCGGATACAAACCAACCACTGACAATAGGTCATCCATTGTTAATAATAAGCCTTATGTCCAAACTAGACCAACTCCTTTCTTCTCTTAGTCAGCTAATACCCAAGGCCAAAGACTCTTCCAAAAGACCAACACTTGGTCCAACAGACAGTGGATTCCTGTAGCAAACCGTAATTTACCCGTTGATAGGAACATTTTATCTGCTGACAAAGCAAGACAAGCTGCCAACAGATCTAGGTTTGGTATGAAAATGCCACAACTAGTAGCTGTCAGAACTAGTAATAAAAGGTATTTACAACCAAAGGGACAAGGGTCTAAGACATCATCCAACTTAACATGGAGAACAAAACAAGAACAATCACCAAATTTTAATGGTATCTCCATGACTTCTAATAGATTTAAATATCTTGAAAAGTATGTTGGAACAAACTGGGTGTTTAATGTTCAAAGGGATGACCAGGGGGTTGTTACAAGAAATAAGTTCATTCTTGTTGAACAACCAAATGGATCCAAGTCTACCAAGGCTTGGGTTCCCAAAGAAAACTGATTTGTTTTCTTTATGCGCAGGGCATTCCAAAGCAGGTTAATGATCATGGATATTAGGATAGTGGATGCTCAAGGCACATGACTGGGAAGGAGGACTATTTGACTAATTTCACTCCTATTCAAGATGGTGATAAAGTGTACTTTGGAGGCGGCTTTGGAACTATATCTGGCAAGGGCACTCTTATCACTAACAACTTAAGATTTGATGAAGTCTTCCTAGTAAAAGAACTTGACTATAACTTGTTTAGTGTGTCACAAGTTTGTGACAACAAAAATAAAGTTCTTTTTACTGACACAGAATGCTTGGTGTTGGGTAAAGATTTTGTGATTCCTGCTGATAAGTTCATTGAATTTAGAAAACCTAGACATAATGACATATATAATGTTAATCTACAAGGGATTAAAATGAATAATAACTTGTCATGTCTTTATGCTATGGCTTCAGCAGATGAGAGTATCTTATGGCACAGAAGGTTAGGGCACATTAACTTTAAGAACATGAATAGACTTGTAAGGCATGATCCTGTTAGAGAATTGCCTTCAAAAGCATTCCACATTGATCATAATTGTGTTGCATGTCTTAAGGGAAAACAACACAAGGCCTCATTTAAGTCTAAGAGTGTGCATTCTAATTCTAAACCCCTTCACTTGCTTCACATGGACTTATTTGGACCCACTAATATTGAAAGTTTAAATGGTAAATCTTATTGTTTTGAGGTAAGTGGTGACCATTCTAGGTTTACATGGACTTTCTTTTTAGCCAAAAAGTGTGATACTGCCAAAACTTTGATAAATTTCATTAACCAAATGGAAAAGAAACCAGGGCTGACAGTTAACATTCTTAGAAGTGATAATGGTGGTATGTTTAGAAATGACCTTTTAGATGCCTTATGTATTGATAAGGGGATTACTAGGGAGTTTAGCATAGCTAAAACTCCGCAGCAAAATGGTGTAGCTGAAAGAAGGAATAAAACTCTCATAGAAGCAGCTAGGACCATGTTGGCAGATGCTAAGTTGCCCATGGCTTTTTGGGCTGAGGCTGTGAATACAACATGTTATGTTCAGAATAGAGCCATGGTCAACAAAGTCATAATAAGACCCCCTATGAGCTGTTTTGGAATAGAAAACCTAATATAGATTTTCTTAGACCCTTTGGATGTCATGTAGTAATTCTAAATACTAGTGATAACCTAGGTAAGTTTAATTCAAAAGGTGATGAGGGATATTTTGTGGGTTATTCTATGAACAACAGAGGGTATAGGGTTTACCACAAAAGGGATAAGGTCATAACTGAAAACGTGCATGTTGAATTTTTGGAGAGTAAACCTAGTGATCTTGAAAATGGAGCACATTAACTTTATTACTTAGAGCCATTGTCTAGATCCATGAAATATTTGCCAGTTACTAATCTAAATGTCTTGGAGAACTCTCCAAAGATCGTGGAAGCATCTATTATTGATAATGCATGTACACAAGCTACAAAGGTGACAGGATCACAAGAAAATGAACTCACTCCCACATTTTTCTTTTTGGACTTACCCATTTGGAGTTAAGAATTCATTAAAGCATCTGCTACTGAAAGAGAAGTAGAGAGAAATCAACAAGAAGAGCAAGTCAGTGAATCTATTCCATCAGCTGACAAAAGTAGTTCAGCCGCTGACACACCAGATCCAGCCGTTGACAGCTTGCTTTCATCCTCTGACAAGGAAGTGCTTGAACTTGTTGAAGATTCCATGCCCAATGAAGGCGTTAGCGTCATCAATCCAAACGCTGACAACATGGCTCCTAGTTCAAGTGAGTATGGAAGTCATAATGATGGGGACAATGGTACCTTGCAGTCTACTATTCATGACAACACATTATTTGGGTGAGGAATTGCTACTAAAGTGTCTAAAATTCATCCTCCCACCCAAATAATTGGTCCCATCAATTCACCAGTTCAAACAAGAAGATAGAAGAATCCTAATGGAGGATTCATTACCAACATTCACAAAAAGGAAGATACCCCTTTAGTTAAAGAATGTTTACTAGCTTTTTCTATCAGAGAATGAGCCCAAGAAGATTTTTGATGCTCTTAAAGAACCAAGCTAGGTTAAAGCAATTCAAGATGAGCTTCATCAGTTTGCACCACATGATGTTTCGGAGCTTCTTGATTGTCCCAAGCATGTGAGACCAATTGGAGCACGTTGGGTTTTAAGGAACAAGAGAGATGAGAGAGGCATTGTGATCAGAAACAAAGCAAGACTGGTTGCTCAAGGTTATACACAAGAAGAAGGTATTGGTTATGAAGAGTTTTTTGCACCTGTTGCTAGGATTGAAGCAATAAGGATTTTCCTAGCCTATGCTTCCTGCATGGAATTCACAGTCTACTAGATGGATGTCAAGAGTGCTTTCTAATATGGAACAATTCAAGAGGAAGTGTATGTTTTGCAACCTCCTAGTTTTGAAGATTCAGAGCATCCTGACAAAGTGTATAGAGTTAAAAAGGCAATGTATGGCCTTCATCAAGCCCCAAGAGCATGGTATGGTACTTTATCCACTTACCTTGTGGAAAATGGTTTGAAGAGGGGCATCATAGACCAAACACTCTTTACCAAGAAGAATGGGAAGGACTTTCTGCTTGTCCAGGTCTATGTTGATGATATCATCTTTGGATCATCCAATCAAAAGATGAGTGAAGAATTCTCCAAGCTTATGACTGACAAATTTCAGATGAGTACCATGGGAGGGATGAACTTCTTTCTAGGTCTACAAGTTCAACAGAAAGAAGATGATATCTTCATCTCTCAAGACAAGTATGTGGATGAAATTTTGAAGAAATTTGTTTTTTCCCCTCATGAAAAATGCGCTAGCACCCCCATGGATAGGGAACACCCCCGGGAAAAGATTGGAGATGGCAACGAAATAGATGTTAGGCATTACAAGTCATTGATTGGATCATTGATGTATCTCACTGCTTCTAGACCTGATATCATGTTTGCAGTATGTGCATGTGCACGTCATCAAGTGATTCCCAAAGAGTGTCATCTTCATGCTGTCAAAATGATCTTTAGGTATCTTAGGTGCTATCCTACTTTGGGATTATGGTACCCTAAAGATTCTCCATTGGATCTTGTTGGCTATTCAGACAGTCATTATGGAGGTGATAACAATGATAGGAAATCCATAACTGTGGATGTCAATTCCTTGGGAGCAGATTTATCTCTTGGCAATGCAAGAAACAAACGATGGTGGCCAATTCAACAACTGAGGCTGAGTATGTAGCTGCTGCTGCATGTTGTGGGAAAGTGCTATGGTTTCAAAACCAATTGTTGGACTATGGGTACAATTTTATGCATACCAAGATATTTGTGGATAATAACAGTACATTATGCATTATTAAAAATCCTGTGCATCATTCTAAAACTAAACACATAGAAATTAGGCATCATTTTATAAGGGATTGTTTCGAAAAGGTTTAATACATCCAGATAGAATAGACACAGAGAATAATGTGGCTGATCTTTTAACTAAGCCTTTTGATGTTGGGAGGTTCCAGTATTTGGTAACATGTACTGGAATGATCAACCTATAAAATATGTGTTTTTGAACTTACTATATAGTATGTACAGGATTTACACTGTTATTATTTCTTGTAAAAATATTAGATTTTCCACTATATTTTCTATCCGCTGACAAAGGCATCTGATAGGTGTGAAAACACCCATCCTTTTACCACTTAACTATAATAATAACCAAGCCAAAACGTATATTTAATGTCGTAAAAGTCGGAATTATGCGTGGTTTGTGTTTTTATTGTGTTTTAGGACCAAAAGGTGAAAAAGGAAGAAAACACGGGCTTTCACGGGCTTTTATCAAAGAAAAGACAAAAGACGAAGTCAAAAGATCAAGAGTGCAAAAAGAATGGAAGTCCAAGGCCTATTCTGAATATTTATCGAAGAAAAAGTCTAAAGACGGAAGTTTAATAAAGTCGAAGAACCAAATCTAATAAAAGAAGAAAATTAGAAGACGAGTTCATTTCATATCGACAAATCCTGAGACAACGTCGAGAAAGACGAGAAATTTAAAAGACGAAAAGACGAGAAGAAAGAAGAAAGCATCAACACATTTACTCTTCCTATAAATACCCTCCTAATGTGTCATTAGGAGGTGTTAGATAATTTTTAGTTAGTTTTATTTTTTGTAAGGTAATTAGGAGTAGCTTAATATTACTTTTTCTCTCTAGCTTTTCTTTCATGTTTTAAGCTTTTTCATTAATCTTGTATTGAATCTTTAATCTTAATCTTAATCAAGCTTTTCATTAATCATTCTCATTCTACCTTTCTTTAATTTTAATCTTGTTTAATTTTGATAATCATGTAGTTTGTTAATCATGTTCTTTGTTTGATTGATGTTTGTGTTTGATTGTAATTATTGGTTTGATGTGTTTAATTTTTATAGCTTATAGTGTTTAGTTCTTATTGTGCTATTTTTATTATTTTTAATTAAGTGCTTATTAGTTTATTTCTATAAAAATTGATTTTAAATATTTTGATTATTTAGTGTTTTAAAAGTTTTTAAATTTAGGCTTATTTGCTTTTCCTTAAAGTTGATTTGGTTAATTTTTAGATAAGTGCTTATTAGTTTTAGCTTATTTTTAGTTTTGTTCAATTTTTGTTTAAACCGGGTTCTTAAAACCCTCTTTTCCCGACTTACTGCCTTTTTGTTTATTCAGACTTAGGTTGAGTTTTAGCTTTTTCTCGAACTAGATGCAAAACCTCTTATCCCGAATTAGATAGAGCACTCTTTATTCCGGATTAGGTATATAGTGGTTATTCCGAATTGTGTGTGGAGGGTGTATTCCGAATTAGACTGCAAATGTGCATTCCGGATTAGTTCCAAATCGTGGATTCTGGATTAGCTCCTAAACGCATATTCCGAATTAGGGGTGTGAAGTGTTATTCCGGATTGCGTTGAAGACACATATTCCGAACTAAATGCATGATCATGGATTCCGGATTATACCCTTGGCCATCATTGCGGATTGCTTGTAGATTTACGTATTCTGAATAAGGTCAAAACCAAGTATTCAGAATTAGAAGTAGATTTCACATTCCGAACTAGGTTAAGATATCATGGATTCCGAATTGGGTTAATCATCTTGTATTCCGACTTATGTATTGATTTGCTTTCCCGAAGTGTTTTTATTTTCAAACTTTATTTTTCCCGCCAATTTTCTTAAGTGTTATTTTAGTTGTTTTATCTTAGATTTATTTCAAGGTTGTATTTTTATAAAGTTTTCAAATTTTACCTTTTAAAGTTTTAATTTCTCGTCATTTATTTTTTAAGTCTTAGTTTTTAGTTTAAATTTTAGAGCTTCCATTTTACTCAACGACATTTATATTTTTCATCTTTAGTTTAAAATAGATAATCACATTTTTTATTTTCCACCAAGAACAATTGAGTCACACATTAATCCTTTCTCAATTCGAATCGAGACGAGACGATAAACTTTTTCATACTTGGTAAACCCTTGTATTAAATGGCGCCGCTGCCGGCTCTTTTCGTGAAGATTAACGGTTTATTGTGAGAGACGCGTTGGATTTTTGGATCCGTTCACTTTTGAACGTTATTTTTCTTACTCAAAAATTTTAAAAAATGCATAAAAATTAAAAATTTCAAATATACAAAAACATTTAAAAAATTCATAAAAAGCATTTCTTTTTCAAAGTTTTTCACCAAAAATATTTTCTTTTCGTGTTAACTTTATTTTTTCTATTTCTTTGCTTTTCTTTTCTTGTGTAGGTGTATGCGTACTCGATCACGCAAAAGGAAGTCCATTCAAGCCACTATTATTGATCCTCCTATTGTAGAGCCTCCCGTTGTCAACACAATGGAGAACCGTCCAATGATCGAGCTCTTGCAATCACATGTCGAAGGCAACGATGATGCGATTGTGGTGCCGGCTATTGACGCAAACAACTTCGAGCTCAAGTTCGGTTTCATTCAAATGGTTTTCGCAACACCTTTCTTAGGTCGCACTCATGATGATCCACACGATCACATTAAAAGGTTCGTACACTTATCCAATACGTGCAAGACATCCTTCATCAGAACGACAACTATCCTCCCCCACCTCACATTTCCCCACAAAAGGAAGGAATAGGCTCATGAGAGAATACTACACTATTAGGCAGCGACCTGAGGAAAACAGTAATGATTTCATGCGGCGTTTCCTTCGGTTCGCTGGTGTCCTGAGAGCAGCTGCGGGCACCACTGAAGAGCAGGCACAACATTTTCGTTGGGCCCTTTCTCCAATGATTGCCAATAACTTAGAAGGTGCTCCGTTAGGCACGGTAGCACAAGTGGCCAATGCAGCGCATAAGATGGAGATGCTGCATGAAAGAGATGAGTTCGGGGAAGCAGAGAGACCCGATAAGAGGTAAACATTCGTATTCAAGCGGTGACCAATCCGTATTCTTTCAGTAATGTCAGTATTTCATCTCTTTAATTTGTATCTTCCAGGCAGAAGACTAGGGACCGGTCTCAGCCGGCTACTCAGCAACAGCCTAATCAGCCCAAGGAAAACGGTCAGACTCACGACCGTTCTACTACGGATAAGCGTGGCCGTAATGATAATTACCGTAACAACGCTGGACACTCCAACAGCAGCAGGTCCTTATACTTACGCATTTTCTTTTGATTACATGTTATGATTCTTAATTCTGACACATTAGCAAATCTTCTACCAAGAATCATGGTAACGGTAGGGACCAGAACCAGAGAGGTTCACAGCCTAACCATCCAGCTATCACTAGTATTCAATCTTATGATTATCCGCATTGTCCTTTGTACCCTTTTATCATGTCTCATGTATAGAGTTTTTATCAGGTTCTCAGCCAGTCAGGACACCTGCTGGAGGATATACTCATCCTCTTTGCTCTACTTGCCACCGTAGACACCCAGGGCCATGTCACCGCGATAGTGACGCATGCTTCAAGTGTGGTCTTCCTGGCCATCGCATGAAGGATTGACGTAAGGGCGAGATGGAGGGTACATCGGGACATGCTGATACCAAGCCGCCTCCTACTAGTGGACACGTTTACACGACATCTCGCGATCAGGCCAACAAGTTTACAGGTACCATCATTGGAATCTTGTATATGTATGGTCAAGCTGCATGTGTTCTGTTTGATACGGGCGCTACTCACTCGGTCATTTCTACTGCTTATGCCAAGAATGTTAGGATACTCCCCATGCTACAAGATATAATACTGAGTATTTCCACGCCTTTGAGAGACTCTGTACGCATAACCCATGTGTACAAGAGCCTTCCCCTAGAGTTTGACGACAAGGTTCGTCCTGTTGACGCACTTCCGCTGGACATGAATGATTTTGACATGATTTTGGGCATGGATTGGGTATCCAAGCATCATGCTACCATAGACTGCCATTCATATCGAGTCATCTTCGGTGATGTTAATGCACTAGAGTACATTCACAACGGGTTCGTAACCAGCAGGTCTGTACAAATCATATCAACCCTGCAAGCACGTGCACTACTTTCACATGGTTGCGAGGGTTATCTAGCTACTATTCATGACATGGATGCTGAATCCCCATCAATTCAGGATCAACCGATAGTGTCAGAATTTCCAGATGTATTTCCAGAAGAACTTCTGGGCATACCGCCTGCACGTGAAGTAGAATTTAATATCGAGCTCATCCCAAGAGCTGAGCCAATTTCCAAGGCTCCTTATCGTATGGCTTCCATAAAGTTAAAGGAGTTGAAGGATCAATTGCAAGAACTTCTGGAACGAGGCTTTTATTCGACCGAGCGCATCTCCATGGGGCGCACCGGTCTTATTTGTTAAGAAGAAGGACGGCAGTATGCGTCTTTGCATAGACTATCGCGAGCTCAACAAGATTTCCATCAGGAATAGGTATCCACTACCACGTATAGACGATCTGTTTGACCAACTCCAAGGAGCCAAACATTTCTCCAAGATTGATCTAAGGCCAGGCTATCATCAGCTACGGGATAAGGAGCAGGACATCGCCAAGACTGCTTTCCGTACACGCTATGGCCACTACGAATTTGTAGTCATGCCATTTGTCCTTACCACTGCTCCAGCAATGTTTATGGATTTGATGAACAAAATCTTCCATGAATTTCTGGACAAGTTCGTCATTGTCTTCATCGATGACATCCTGATTTTCTCTAAGTCCAAGGAGGAACACGAAGACCATCTTCGTACAGTACTACAGATTCTTCGCCAGAAGCAGCTGTATGCTAAATTCTCCAAGTATGAGTTCTGGTTAGACAAGGTGGCATTCTTTGGTCACATTGTATCAGCAGAAGGAATCACGATGGATCCAGCGAAGGTTGAGGCTATTACCAAATGGCCAAGGCCGACATCAGCGACTGAAGTTCGCAGCTTCCTAGGCTTAGCTGGTTATTACCGTAGGTTCGTGGAGAACTTTTCCCGCCTAGCACTACCATTGACCAAACTGATGCGGAAAGGGGAGAAATTCGTCTGGACTGAGGAACGAGAGAAGAGCTTTGAAGACCTAAAGTAGAAGTTAGTATCTGCACCTATTCTTACTCTCCCATCTGGTACGGGTGGATTTCAAATCTACAGTGATGCATCGGGGAAGGGGCTTGGCTGTGTTCTCATGCAACATGGGAAAGTGATCGCGTACGCTTCACGACAGCTTAAGCCTTATGAGGAAAATTACCCTACGTATGACTTGGAACTTGCAGCAGTCGTGTTTGCATTGAAGATATGGAGGCACTACTTGTATGAAGAATCATGTGACATTTTCACGGACCACAAGAGCTTGAAGTATATCTTCACTCAACGTGAACTGAACGTGAGACAGAGGAGATGGTTAGAGCTGTTGAAGGATTATGACATTAATCTGTAGTATCATCCCGGCAAGGCGAATGTAGTGGCAGATGCACTTAGCAGAAAGTCCAGAATGATCGACGGCATTGAGATTGAGGAGGAAATCATAAGAGACTTGGAGCGACTAGACATAGAGATCATGGTACGTGGACAACACGGTTACTGGGCTAATCTGAGAGTAGAACCCGAGTTACTCTCTAAGATCAAGGAAGCTCAGAAAGATGATGGAGAAATCTGGGCGATAATTCAGAATTTGGAGAAGCAGACAGAATTTCGAGTAGATGCAGATCGTATCTTATGGCATGGCACGAGACTTTGTGTTCCTGATGATCAAGAACTCCGGGAAGCCTTGTTAGCTGAGACTCATAGCTCCCCATTTTCTATCCATCCTGGTTCGACCAAGATGTACCATGACATCAAGTAGTACTTTTGGTGGAGTGGTATGAAACAGTATGTTGCCACTTACGTCTCCAAATGCCTTACCTGCCAGCAGGTTAAGATCGAGCACCCAACGATCTGGCGGTCTTCTTCAATCGTTAGACATTCCAGAGTGGAAGTGGGACAAAATCACCATGGATTTTGTTACTGTTCTTCCGCCGACAAAGAGGAAGCACGATGCAATTTGGGTTATCGTTGATCCTTACCAAATCAGCTTATTTCTTACCTATCTGCAAGGAATATTCGGTCAGTAAACTCGCCGATACTTATAGAAGGGAGATCATGAGACTTCACGGTTCTCCATCCAGCATCGTCTCATACAGAGATCCTCGTTTCACTTCGCGATTCTGGAGAAGTCTGCAGAAAGCTTGGGGTACACAACTTAAGCTTAGCACGACTTTTCATCCTCAAACAGACGGGCAGTCAGAGCGAACGTTCAGACATTGGAAGACATGTTGAGGTCATGTGCATTGGAATGGAAGGGTGATTGGGACGATTATATCTGTTTGGTGGAGTTTGCATACAACAACAGTTGGCACGCAAGTATCAAGTGTGCTCCTTTCGAGATGTTGTATGACAGGAAGTGTCGCGCCCCAATCTGCTGGGATCAGGTTGGTGAGCGAACACTTGAAGGACCAAAAATTATAGAGCTAACTAATGAGAAGGTCGCAGTAGCTAACCAGAAACTGCAAGAAGCACGGTCACGTCAGAAGAGTTATGCAGACAAGCATCGTAGGGACTTACATTTTAACGTAGGAGATCATGTTTTCCTTAAGGTTTCGCCAGCATGTGGTGTTAGACGTTTTGGAATAAAAGGGATTTTCAGTCCTCGATTTATCAGACCGTTTGATGTCATTGAACGAGTCGGTGAAGTATCTTACCGTTTAGCATTACCTCCGTAGCTTTCTCATGTTCACAATGTTTTCCATGTGTCCTTACTCAGAGGGTACCAGTATCATCCCCTTCACATGGTTCAATATCCACTGGAACAGATTCGTGAAGATCTCACTTTCATAGAAGAACCCGAACGAGTTCTTGACAGACAAGAACGAGTCATGAGAAGGAAGACGATTCCATTCATCAAAATCCTTTGGAGGGATCATAAAGAGAGGAGTCTATCCGGGCTTCTTACCCTCATTTCATATTTTGAATTCGGGTATGTTCTTCTTTTCCAGTTTACTTTATCTATAATTCGGGGACGAATTATTCTTTTTAGGAGGGAAGAGTTGTAAAACCCGCATGATTTTACCATGAATAGTACCCTTATGATAGTACGTACATGATTAGAACTTTCCTTTTATAGCACGTTTACGTTTCACGAACAAGAATTACAAGTATTACGTACGTGTTATAACACGATAAGTATTTATTACGTATTAACACACGATAATTATTTCAATAATAATTATAATTACGAACATACGAACATGAAATTATGAACGTAAATTAATTACGAGCTAATATTACGTATGTATGTATATTTATTACGATCACGAATAAATATAATAAGACACGAATGATAACTATTAAATCACGTAAATCACGAACACGAGAACACACTTATTATTTAGACACGGAAAATGTTCGGGTTACCCCATGTGGGCCCCTTACCCGCGGACACATCAAGACCAAGGGCCAAGCCCATTATTGTTTTTACTAAACAAGAAAAAGGAGAAATTATTTTCATAAATCAAGAATTTAGAAAATAACAAGAAACCCTAAATCTTTTTCTTCTTCCTCTCTTTGGCCGCCAGGTTCTACACACACCAAGGGGTGTTTGATTGATTTTTGGTGTTCGATTTATTGCAAGGATCGTTGTGTGTTCATCCTTATTTGATTCACGTGATCGGTATAACCTCAAACCTCTTTTATTTTTATGTTTTTGATTTAATAATCACATAAAATAATGAATGTTTTAATAACAAATTAAAAAAAGTTATAATCATGTTATTTAATCATGGGGTAAAATAAATTAAGGGTTTAAGGGTGTTTGTTTGTGGCCGACGCATAAACCGAGCCCCAAGGGGGTCTCGGTTTGTTTTTGATTCGCACCACCGAGACCTCAAGGTCTCGGTTTGGGGTCTTGTTATCTCGGCAGCAGCATGAAAGGGAGACCCCGACCTCGGGTAGGCCACGACATGATGGTGCTCGGGTAGGCCACAGCAGCAAGGGGACACCGGCTATCCGGTGGGAACCCTTGGCTAGCCGGCGGCTAGGTTAACCAAGGGTGCAATTGGGTCCGATTCACGGCTTAAAAAAGGGTCCGGTTCACACATGTTTAGATTAAAACACGGTTCGGTTCATGAGTTATTTTTACAAAGTTAAATATTTTTACAAGTTTATTTTTTATAAGACTTAAATTAAATTAATTAAAAACATGAACATGATTAATTTAATTTACATGACTTAGGTTATTGATTTTATTATTAATACATGAATTTTAAGCTAAGTATTTTTCCATTTAATTAGACTATATAATTAATTAATTATTAAAATCATGACCTATAATTAATTAATTTACATGACTTAGGTTATATTATTAATAGATAATAATACATGTTTTTAACCTAAGTATTTATTTTTACATTTATTTAATTAAATCATGTTATATTTAATTAAATACTTTAAACTATAGTTTATTTAATTCACATGAAATAATTAATAAACTATACTATTAATTACATGACTTAGAATATTAATCAGTAAACACTTAAGCTTATATAATTAGCTTAATTATCTAGTTTATATCTAATTATGGAAACTTTCTACTTTTAGAAACTTATTTCATTAAGGCAGCTAGTCTATTTATGGAAACTTTCTATTTTTAGAAACTTATCTATTTTAAGCAGTAAATATATTTTTGGAAACTTTCTATTTTTGGAAACTTTCTATTTTTGGAAACTTTCTATTTTTTGTAACTTTCTATTTTTGGTAACTTTCTATTTTTGGAAACTTTCTATTTTAGGAAGCTTGCTATTTTTAGAAATTTACTTATTATTACACAACAAGTATAATAATACATGAAATACAAGTAATACTTAATCAGAATAGACAGAATATATGATAAACACAGTATAAAGCTTAAACCAGTAAAACATGACATGAACATATAAAACAAGCTAAGACATGATATAAAACCAGTACGTACTCAGTAATCAGATACTTATACACGTATGTATTTATGTAGCATTAGTGATACCGAAGTAGGACTCTCTTCCGTTCGTCTTCTTCGTTCACTGGACACACGGTATGGATTCTCCGTCCTTTCAGTATGGACATTCTTCCTTATTAGGATTTCCCTGTATGCAGCCAACTGTTTTCCCCAGTATATGTTTTATATGTTTTTGAATTGCTTATGTTTAATTAGAATACCTAAAGCCATATACATGCATGACCAGTTTCACCTAGTTATGGAGGTACCATAACCATAACACTGGAGGCACCAATCTTATGACTTCACCACGACGGAGTGATAGCTCATGGTGTCCCTTTCAGCTTTTGGCCATATTATTATTATCAGGTGGGACGTATGGGTGCATCCTAGTTTACATATTTTTAGTAGATTATTCAGTGTGAATGTGGTGTGTGCCTTGCATCCTTCACAAGGAGCTGATCCCTCCTACCTAAGACCAATATATTAAATTAGAGGCAACCCCTTTAATTTGCATGACGAGGTCATCCCTCTAAGTATTCATGCACGTTGATATTTCATGACCTATATTGGATAAGGGTAAATATGTTAAACAGTTTTTACAAGATAAACATAAGGATTTTTAAACTATAAAACTAGTTTTACTAAGATATAACCAGGTTATCCAGGACTTAGTCTTTTTCCGCTGCTTCATGTTTATATGCTTATATTATTCATGCTATACTTGTATATCCGTGCACTGAGCGTTATGCTCAGCCGTTTTCCTTTTCATGTTCCCAAAACGGCAGGTACTCAGGGACGCTCGTAGACTTTAAGCGTACATGCATATAGATTGGAAGCTTTCTAGCCTTCTTTACTTTATGCATTTCGTTATACTTTGATACTCATTTCCATGGACATTGTTTAATCATTTCATTTACAGTACTTATGTTTGTGTGTGATGAGTTCTACTTTTGGGATACCGATGTTTGATTCCGGTATTTCCTTTATGGTTATGTAATGTTTAGACATTTATCCTTGTATGCTTTGATGACACGCCATAATCACGCGTGACATTCCATTTATCAAAATGGGGTGTTACAAAACAAGTTTCGCGGACATGAAAAAGACAACCCACATTATCACATTAGGCAATTCAATCGTCTCACCACGACTAGCAATTTTTACCCCATGATGCCATTAATATGAGGTTGTTTCCATACTCGTTAGATGGACCCGCCAAGATATGGCTCGAGAAAGAACCCCCAAATTCGATTTTAATGTGGGGTGATCTCGTTTCTAAGTTTATGAATCAATTTTTTCCACCATCTAAAACAATACATTTTAAGGATGTACCCCACGATGCCATTAAGATGATGTTGTTTCCATACTCGTTAGATGGACCCGCCAAGATATGGCTCGAGAAAGAACCCCCAAATTCGATTTTGACGTGGGTGAACTCGTTTCTAAGTTTGTGAACCATTTTTTTCCACCATCTAAAACAACACATTTGAAAAACGAGATTTCACGATTTACTCAAAGGTCTAATGAGAGTTTTTCTATGGCTTGAGAAAGATTTAAAGAAATGTTACATGAATGTCCACACCATGATTTTTCCGAATTACATCAAATTGACACTTTTTATAATGGGCTTAATGATCATGAACGAGATTACTGAAATGCCGCCGCGGGTGGTATTTATTTGTGCAAAACGACCGATGAGGCTTTGAAAATAATTGAGAATAGGTCTAAGGTTTACAACGATCATAACACACCGAGTGTTGCCACTATGGGTTTGTCATCGTCGTCTCGTAATATGAATGCCTTGCAAGATGAAGCAAATGAGGAAAATTGGTTTTTCGATAGGTTTTCGACGCTTATGACTCATTGGAAAGCACAAGATGCTTTGAATTCCGCATCGGTTAAGACGATTGGAAAGAGTTGTATTTCGTGTGGTGGAGCTCATGATTTTTCCGAGTGCATTACCGCGGATGGTAACACTTCGAGTGCTTATGTAGCAACGGGAACTTGCAACCAAAACGGCCAAGGTTCCCGCCCAAATCAAGCTCCACAAAATCAAAATGCTAACAACTATCGAACCAACAATCAAAATGGTGGTTATCAAGGAAATTCACGTAACTACAACAAGGGTAATTACCAAAGTGGAAATGGGCAAATTTCAAATCAAAACCAAAACCGTGATTTTCAAACTACTACACAAGGTTTTCAAAATGCTCACACTAAAAATCTTAATGGAGAATTTTGGAATATGCAAAAGCAAACGATGCTAAGTTTGATAACATGCAACGTGAGATGATTAGCTTAAGATCCGAGTTGAAAAACGAGCTTAAAAACGAACTTGCTAATGAATTGAAAACTCATGCTAATAAAATGGAAGGAAATGTTCAACGTCTCCAACAAAACCAAAAAAAAATGGAGCAAGGTCAATATGAGATTAAGCAAGAATTGTTAAAGGCGGATGCTAGGCAATCTAAATTTGAAGATCGAATGGGAAAAATGTTTGAAGCTATCATGTGTCAACCCTCTTCTTCGGGTGGTCTTCCTAGTGATACCATTGTAAACCCGAAAGGAGAATTGAAGGTTATTACTACTCGTAGTGGTAAAACTTTCAAAGAACCAATATCTCGTCTAAGTACTTCTACGGAGAAGGAAATAGAGAAAGAGCCCGAGGTAGTGGTCGAAAAGGAGCATATCCCAATCCCACAAAGTACCGCTCAAACCACACATACGGTTGAACCAATACCAATAGTGGAACCCGAGATTCCTAGGTCGATGCCTATGCCCCAACCCACACCACCCTTACCTTACCCATCAAGACGAAACAAGGAAAAGGCACAAGAACGTAACAATTATCAATTTGAACTTTTTATGAAAATGTTTCGTGACTTGCATTTCAATATAAGTTTTGCCGATGCTTTGGTCATGATCCCTCGATTTGCCGCAAACGTCAAAAGCATGTTGAATAACAAAGAGAAATAGCAAAAATCGTCTAGTTGTTCATCGTTTTTTCTTAGCCGCATACCTCAAAAGGTTGGTGATCCCGGTAAATTTTTAATACCATGTGCTATCCAAGATATGGAAGAATGCTATGCCTTGACCGATCTTGGTGCTAGTTTAAATTTGAATCCTCTTGAAACTTTTAAGTCACTTAATCTTCCTAATCTCACTCCTTCAAGAATGTCAATCGAGATGGCCGATCATTCTACGATTCTAGCTTGTGGAGTAGCCGAAGACGTCTTTGTGAAAGTTGGAAAGTTTTACTATCCTGTGGACTTTATCGTTGTAGACATTCCCATCGATCCTAAAGTTCCTCTAATTTTAGGTCGATCATTTTTGGATACCTCGAGAGCACTTATTGATGTTCATGCTAGGAAAATCACTCTACGTTTCAATGAGGAGGAACTTGTCATAAATGCAATTCAAAACTCTACGCTTTCTCATGTTTATTATATCACATCTTTTAACCATGTTGATTCAATCCAAAACATTTGCAAAGGATTTTCAAAAAGAGTTTTAGGAGTTGTTGATAAAAAACGATTTTCCATCCCCTCCGCGTGGAGGTTAAGAGACCTACATCTTCAATCACGGGGGAATCGTCGGATGATTAATATGTTGACACCGATGGGGCGTGGATTTTTATTGACAAACGTTTTGAGAACCTACCACCACCTAAACGTGACTTAAATGTGAGAATTTTTAGTGTGCCTAACATCGTTTTAGAAACACCAAATATTTTTGACATAATCAAATCGGGTTTTCATAAGGAGTTTTCAAAAGATGAAAATGAAAAAAATTTGAATTGGATTTAAAAGATTTTTCTACAATTCTAACTCCGTCATCACCTCGTGTTTTGATTGCTACAAGCTCGTCTACTCCTTTCGACGATGCTTTGTGTGGGTTAAGTGTGGGGGAAGCCCCTTATGTGCCCTCCCCTTTCTCCACCGAGGACGAGATATTTGATCCCGGAATTGCTTGTAAAGGGAAATCTCGGTCTTCCACCGATGAATTAAATGGAAAATACTTTCATTTGATTGGTGTGAGTCTACCTCGAGTAGCTCAAAAGTTTGTCTTACCACTTGTCCCACCCTTCTACTTCTCATCTATTTTCTTTGACCCCTTTGGGTTTGTTTTAGCACGTGTTGAAGTGGCGTTGGTTTCTTTATCCAATGAAAACGCGGACGCCATCTTCGATCCCGGTATTTTGCATCTTCAAAGGACTTAGTCCTTAGTACTGGTTGTTTTTTGGGCCTTGTTTATCATGTAAGACCCACCAAAAATTGACCATACCATGATTATCCCTAAATGATCACATTTATGGGGGATTCGAGTCGAGATTTTGACCCGGTTATAAAAAAAAAGGTGCCTCGTGGGGGAGTCCCATGCTTATCCATGTACATATTATCGCTTTCTAATGTAGTAACATGAGGGGATTTGTGCCCTTCCAACCTTTGTTCCGTGGTTGTTTGTACATTGTGGTTTTAGATGATCATGATCTTCACGATGAGCCTCTCGTGTTCGTTTTATGGGAGCACTCGATTGTTTGCTTTAAAGAATTTCTCAATATCCACATGATATATCCTTTGATTGTTCTAACCTTAGGTTTTTAGCACACTTCATAAACGGTTTTAAATTTAACGGTTACACCCTTTCCATGCTAGATTAAGCATTCGACTTCGTCTCTAGTATGGGGGTATCCTACCCTTAGACTCGAGACATTGAAGACAATGTTTAACTTTAGTATGGCGGAGGGTGAATAGATACTTGCCTTGCTACACCTTCACTCTTTCCAAAGTTTATCTTTTTGTTTATCGTTTTGTTGCAAAATAAGGCTAAAAATGGTCAAATTTTAAAATTTTTCTCATGTTTTATAAAGTGTTTGAAGACACGAGTGTAGATTTTCCGATGGCGAGAATAAGAGTAATTTTTAACTCGACTGTGCGTGTTGAGCACTTAGCTTCGATTCCTTAACTTTATATTAGGCTAAGTCTCTTAAATAAGGACGAGAAATGATAGAGTTAATTATAAGTTACTTTGCTAAACATAGAGTACTCGTATTCTTTCAAAAACTCATGTGTTCTCGTTGTTTGCTTATTCTCCCTTCGCTTGTATATATTTTGCTTAATAAGTATTGGCTTAGCGGTTTAGTCATTGTTGGTTTCTAGTCTTTTCTATTAGCTTCCATGTAATTAAATTGGGAAGACATTAAGGTATCGCCAGCGTCACGGTTTTGAAGTATTGACAACCCGAATAATCGAAAGCTTCACCTAATAATAAGATTTCAAGTGCTCACCTAAATCAAGCAAACAATTTGAAGCTCACAAGGCCGCAAAATCTATGCGAAAATGAAAGTGAATTATGCCTTAATCTTTGAAGCTTTAAAGATCCAAAATTCGCTTTTAGCGTTAGGATATACGTCTTTAGCCATAATAAACACCTCATGGCGAGGTTAAATAAAAGGCAAGGCAAGACCGAAGTCATAATAAAAGCTTCATGGCGAAGTTGAATAAAAGATGGAGGTAAACCTATGATAATAAGGCCCATCCGTTAGGGGGCGTATAAAAGTCTTGGGAAAAAGTCTCATGTTCAAAACCGTTATAAAACCGTGTTTATCGATCCTTCTTGTTCACTTAATTTTTTGACATCGTTGTCTATTAGGGGGGTTATTAATTCGATGGTCTTGGGTACACCGTTATGACTCTATTTTTAGACCTAAATCGCTATCATCGCATAAGTAAAAAATGTATCCTCGTGAACATTCAAGACAGAAATAAAATATAAGAGATACCAATTAGGAAAATGGGAGTCTAAGTACGTGATTAGGGCATATGAGTAGTGTTAGCATTACTAACTTATAATGACAATGATCTCGTTGCACGCTTGGCATGGAATTGGGGTGAAAATCAAGGACAACGAAATTATGTCTAACGAAGCATTCACGTGTTCTTTTTCTATGAACCTAAACGTCCCATATTGCGATGAAAATCATACATTATGTCTAAAACACAAGTAGTAGCAAGTAGTAATAGTGTAGTAAGTTTATCATTCAATAAAAGTGCATAAAAATGAATTTTGGAGATGCTATGATACTTTATTCTAGCATTGCGTGAGGGCACGGCAATGGTTTAGTATGGGGGAGTGATGAGACTACAATTATGCATAGTCTCATCGTCTAAAATGGGCTTAAAATGCATAAAATATCATGAAATATGCCAAATATATGCTTGTGTTTGTTCCATGTGTATTTTAGGTACGGATATCGAGAAAATCACAAAAGATCGCAAGAAGCAAAGAAAAACGAACACAGGAAAAAAAGCCGCACAATGAACCAAGCCCTAGAGTTGATTTTCCAAGAATAACCCTTGAAGAATTGAAGATTGAACAAGAAGGGGCCTCTAATTTTGAAGAATTGACACTTTAAACCCTTGTTTATTCATAATTACAAGATTGGTCCTTAAAGTTTGTCAAATTGCAAAAAAGGACCCTCCACTTTGAAGAATTGGCAAGTTTGGTCCCTCAATTATGAAGACTTGTCATTTTTAGTCCTCCAAAAAGTCAACCATTCAAGTAAATACCTTGAAGAATGAAGATGTGCCAAAATCAGCCCTTCAAATATCAAAACATGGCAAGAAATACCCTTTAAAACATTTAGGAAAAAGTTTGGTGGCCAAACTAGAAAAAACCAAACTTTATTACAAAGGGAAAACCATTTATGGCTGATTAAAATGCAATTGAAAGGAGAATGAAAGCCAAGGGACCAAACTTGGCAGACATGCAAAGAAACCTTAACCAACCACAGCTTGCCACCTCACCCACCAAATCCCACCAGCCAATCACATTCCTTCCCATTGCCAACTCACACATCCACTCGCCAAATTTTTAACTAATTTAATTAGTTACCTAATTTGGGCGCTTAACACTTTTCAAAAATATAAACCGGATTAGAACCTCCACTATTCATCATATGAACAAGATTAGGGGTTTTTGATTATGCAACAATTAAACACCCACAACCTCTAGATTTGTGATTAAGGTGGTAAGGATCAAAACCCAACTCACTTTTACCTTGCCACATCACCCCAAAGTTCACATGAGTCTTCTCCTACACACGTTTTTTAGGAAGAAGCCAAAAGGTTCCAGCAAATCAACACACCACAATGCTGCTTACATTTTAAGCTTTATGTGAGCCCTTTGATAAAATTCCACCAACTTTACAACAACAAAACGCCAAGAAAAGTTCACATGATACCAAGAAAATTCAAATTCTGCAAGGGCATTTCAGGGACTTCACCAACTAGGGTTTATAGTTTTTTCATCTTTTCTAGTATTCATGTAGCCTATATAAGGCATTAGGGTCACTACATTTATCTTTGTTCTTGGATTTCTTTGGTCAAAAATCTATAAAGCCTTGTTTTCAAGTGAATGAAAAAAGCGTTTCATTTTGTGACGAATTCCAAGTTCCAACCTTTATATTATCTTGTTATTGTTATATGTTTGTGTGTTTGAAGTTTGAATGATTGGTTTCAAAGATTGTGCAAGTGCTTGCAAAAGTTTTCAAAATCTGATTATTTTTCTAAGTCTTAGTTCAAACACTAGAACTTTTGGATTAGAAGTGATCATAGCACCCTGATAAGGAGATTATCAAGGTGTAGTGAGCTTGTGGTTTTGAAGGATTCAAGGAGTGGGGAACAAGCTTGAATCAAATCAGTTTCAGTTTTCAATTTTTTTCATATAATCTGTCTTGTTGTAATCTTGTTGTTCTTAGCAGCATGTTGGAAGCTTGTGGTTGTTAAGCTACCACATAAGCTCTCAAAATTCGTGAGTGTGGATATACATTCATTAGGTTTGTCATATTTTCTGAAAAATCTGATAAATCTTGGTTCTAAGTGATTTTTGTGATCCTGCTGGTGTATGTGAGTTTTTATGCATGCAACTTGGTTCTTAGGTCATATGTTGGATGTTATGATGCTTATTTGGGCTTAATTCAGTCTTGAGAATACTTTTACTTGTTTAAAATTGGATTTAAAAAGTTAAAAGGGTGTTTGGGATTGACTGTTGGTTCAAGTTTGCATGAGTTTGAGTAAGAGTTGGGGTATTATCTGAGTTTATATCTGCTATTAAGGTGTTTGTGTTCTGATATTTGCATGTTTTGTGCTTTGTATCACACTAATCCAACAAGTGCCTATAAAATCTTGAAAACTAGTTGTTTTTGCCTGTGGTTTTGTGAACACCTAGATTGAGTGCATACCTAGGGTTAATAAGTGTTAAATCATAGTTATTGCAACCTGAGTAATAGATCTGAGGCTTTGAATTTGGATTTGTGGTCAAAGAGTTCAGCAGAAATTGTTCTTGTCTGTTTATTGTTCATCAGTAACTGTTTATTCTTGAATCTTGTTCAAAACTTGGAATCATTGCATGAAATGAGTTAATTTGTGTGTCATTAAGTTTTATTGAGCTTGTGTCTACATTTGGTGGACTGTGGTCAGCTTATACTAGCTTAAACATTAGCTTATATCACCAGATCTGCTTATAACATGTCTGTGCCATGTCTGTGGACTAATTGATTAAACTGTATAATTTGGCTAAGTGATTTTGTGTTTTTCTGCTTGATTGTGACTCCCAACAACTCACTGGTTGTAGGAGTTCCCTTATTGTCCAAAATCATCAAGTGAATCTCTCTAAAAAGCAAAGTCAAATAGTCAAAGTAGTGGGAACTCCTTTCCCCTGCTGCTAGCCACTGCTAGTGCAAATTGGTCAATAGCTTATTTCGTGTTCATTCTAGCTTATTCTATTGTGCAACAACTTATTTTTTGTGATAGATCTTAATATTTTGAGCTTATTAATCAGTTTTGAAGTTTACAGCTTTTGGTTTTGGCTTTTGACTAGAAAACGACTATTTTGTCTTGCATAACCAACCGTGCGAATCGTTACACCAAATAATTTCAAAACCGCATGTAGATTACACGGTTGCAAACCATTAATGGTTGCAGCCTTAGCTGCAAGGTCTGTTTCCTTAGCCATTTGTGCAGAGTGCACACTCGAACCACCTGAACTGAGTGAAGAAGTGCTGCTAGTTAGATTCTTATGGCGTTCACACAAAACTTCATAATAACGCATAGTGGTATCCTTAGGTAAAGTAGACCATTTAGGAAATTTGTTTGCCTTCACACCATTTGCAAACACTTCAATGTCACGCACAGTATGCATGAATTAAGAATGAAGAAACATCCTTTGTGGGAATTGATCTCACCTGATCGTGCTAAAGAAATTCTGGAGTTACTTTGCAAATTTGAAGCTGATATGGTTACGTCTACTAATGGAGGTATTAATGCAGTCTCTTCTTCGTTTAATTCTGAAAATGTCTATGAAGGGGTTAATATCTCTATTCCTAGGAAGGTCGTTGAAAAAGTAAATGCTCGCTACCATAACACTTTATATGGTTACTTTCTTGGTAAAAGGATTGCATTCCCCGTGGTTGAGTATTTTGCTAAGAATAACTGTGCAAAACATGGTCTTAAGCGTATCATGATGAATGAGAAAGGTTTTTTTCTTTTTTCAATTTGGATCTAGTGAGGGTCTTAATGCGGTTCTGGAAGGTGGTCCGTGGATGGTTCGTAATTCACCAATTTTTCTTAAGAAATGGACTATGAAAACAAATCTTCTAAAGGAGGAACTAACTCGTATTCCGGTATGGGTTAAGTTTCATGATGTCCCGCTACAGGTATTTGAAGAGGAAGGTATTAGTTTAATTGCTTCGTTTCTTGGTAAGCTTATTATGATGGATAATTATACTGATAATATGTGCAAAGAGTCTTGGGGTCGTTGTAGTTTTGCTCGTTGTCTTATTGAGATGAACGCTGATTCGGAGTTTATAGATAACGTTACTATTGGTGTCCCTGATCTTGAAGGTTCTGGTTGTACTAAGGAATTAATTCGTGTTGAATACGAATGGAAACCGCCTAGATGTCATACTTGTAATATTTTTGGTCATTCCTTTGATTCTTGTCCGAAAAATGTTAAACCTACAATGGTTGAAAAGGTGACAAATCATGTTGATAATGATGGATTCCAACAAGTGCAAAGTAAGAGGAAGAAGTACAAAGGTAATTTATGGAATCAAGTTCCGAGAGGTGTTCCATTGAGTAAGGGTTCCCAAACAGGAAAGACGGTTGTTTTTCGTCCAAAAACTCGCTTGGATACTACAAGTACGAGTGGTGATAATAGTAGAAAGTTGAATACTAAATCTGGTCAGTCGCAGCAGTCTAGCAATCCTAATGGTCCGAACAAGGGTAAAGCTCAAATGAGCAGTGTTTCTACATCTAATAAATTTTCATCTTTGTCCATGCCTGGTATTGACGAAGGGGCTCAAGTAAGCGAGGAAGATAATGAGGAGGAGGAGCAGGGAGTCGAGGTCGTCTTTGATGAATCGGTGAATCTTCTCGACACTAATATAGGGGCAAGCACTCCAACTGGCTGATCCCATGCTGATATTTTATTATTTTCCTCGTAACTTTATGTTATCGTCTTGGTTTTTATCTAGTTTATATATTTCCAGTATTCTAGACTAGTTAATGTTTATGGCCTGTCATAAACATTTTCTTTAACAAGCTGCCTGTAGCTTGCGGTTAATGTGGTAGTTCAGCCACATTCCTTGTACTTCAACGCTTTTTTTGGTTCTATTTACCGGGGTCATTGTTACCCTTTTACAAAAAAAAACGACTATTTTGTCTTTTTCAAAAACAGCTTATTGCTTATTTCAGCTTATTGAGTGTGCTTATTGGAACAATTTTTGTTGACTAAGCTTAATTTTGTCATTTAAAACCTTTTGCAAGTTGAATCAGCTTTTGAAGTGGCCTAGAACTCAAAAATGACTATTTTGTCGTTTTCTGTAGAGATATTTTGCTTATTCGGGCTTATTTCTTGGGCTTATTCAAAAATTCTTTTTACAAACAGCGTAATTAGGTCAACAGAAAGCTGTGTGTCAAATTTCAGCTTATGGCATCAGCTTATAGCTTAATGGGCCAAAAAGCCCATTAAGAATAAGCTGCTTTGAAATAAGCTATGATAAGCTCACTTTCAGCTTTTGCGCCTTTGAAATTTTGTGTTTAAAATTGAATTTTGAGTCAGATAGGTGATTTTGGGCTTATTTGGACAACTTTTTGCTTATTGGGCCAAAAAGCCTAATTAGGTGGACTGTTTTTCATTTTAGCCCATTTGGAGGCCCATTAGGGGTATTTTTGGTATTTCAAGTTCATTTCTGTGTTAATTAGGTTAAAATAAAGTAGTTTGCAACTTTTTAGAATTTTTTTATAAATTTTGGATCTTTAATATTATTTTATTATTATTTTATTATTAAAAATTAAATTTAAGATTTTTGCAACTTTTTCATTTTTCCTAGTTTAAATACATTGAGCTAGGAATTTTAAAACTTTTAGATTAATTTTCTTGTCATTCAATTAATTTTAGAATTATTTTAAGGGTTTTATAGTTTATAATCATTTTTAAAAAGTTTTAACTAATTTTAAATTTTTCAAAAATAGTTTTTAATTTAGTTAAGTTAGTTTAGAGGTTTACAAGTTGAAAAAACTCATTTTGGGCTTTTTGTTAATTAAATTGATTTTTTGGGCTTTAATTAGCATTAAAAATTATTATCTAATTAAATAAAACGTTTGAGTGATCTTTGATTTTTTTGTAAACTCTAATTATATTTTTTAGGATTTATTGCAATTTTCAAGGAATTTTTAGGTAATTTTTAAATTTCATCACTTTTTACGGTTTTACGTGCATGACTTTTCGTCTTAGTGTAACTTTATCGTAACCGTCATCCTTTTCTCTTTTCTTTTCTCATAATCATAATCACAAACATTAATCATCTCTTTACACAACACACTAGCCTCCTTGAGAATGAACTCTCCCCTTTGGGTCATTTACAAGTGGTTTTCCAAAACCGTTTGTTTAATACTTACCCTAGTTACCTCGTTTTCCTAAACAAGTGTGATCTTACAACTATCACTATGCTGTCTGATTCCAAGCTTCCAGTTATCTTTTGGGATGAAGCTGTAGCCACTGCTTGTTATGTACAAAACAGTGCCTTGGTGGTAAAGGCACACAACAAGACCCCCTATCAGCTGTTCAATGGCAGACCTCCTTTGATTGACTTTTTCAGACCATTTGGATGTCATGTGATCATTCTAAACACAATTGACAATTTAGGTAAATTCAATGAAAAGGGGGATGATGGGTACTTTATAGGTTATTCATTAAACAACAAGGGATATAGGTTCTTCAACAAGAAGACAAGCAAAGTGACAGAAAATCTCCATGTAGATTTTCTTGAAGACAAACCTGAAGATGTACAAACAGGTCCTGATTGGTTCTTTGACATTGAAGTTCTTTCTAAATCAATGAATTATGTGCCTGTTGCTTTGGAGAATACTAATATTTCAGGTACAAAAGAACCAACTGCTTTGGAGACGCCACAAATGAGGTACATGACTGTACCCTCATTGTTTCCCATTGATGATGCTTCTACAAAAATAGATGAAGAAGATGAAACATATCAAAGGAAGGAGCAGTCAATCCCTTCTCCTGCTAAGTCAACTCCTGAAAGCAACGGAATGGCTGAAAGCAGTGGAATCCAGGATTCCCCTACTGGACCAAATGTTCCCCTGCTTCTAAAGAACCAGTTGTCAATGATGAAGAAAGAGAATCCTCACTCATTTCCTCATCTTCACCAATCGCTTTATCTACCAGTGGAAGCAGAATAATTAGGAATGGAGGTCCAAGTTATTCAGAGATGCATTCAGCTCACCAACATCCATCCCTCAGTCATGCAGTATCATTTGGAAGCTCTTTTGAGAATTTCTTTCCCAATCAAGATAGTACTATAGATCCTGATTTGGAAAAGGATGAAACTGAGGTAATCATGAGCATGCAGCCTACCTACAGAATCAATAAAGATCACCCCCAATCTCAAATCATAGGTGATCTTGATACTCCTAGACAAACAAGGTATTCAGCAAAGGAACACAACTTTATTGCCAACATTACTATGAAGTTTAACCATGAAAATATGCAATGCTCTCTGTTTACTACCTTTTTGTCACAAAAAGAGCCAAAAAATATTTTTCAAGCTTTCAATGATCCAAGCTGGGTTGAAGCTATACAAGAAGAACTCTTCCAATTTGACATCCAAGAAGTATGGATTCTGGTAGATTGTCTAAAATGGGCAAGACCCATTAGGACAAAGTGGGTGCTCAGGAACAAAAAGGATGAGAGGGGCATTGTAGTCAGAAACAAAGCAAGACTGGTAGCACAGGGATATACTCATGAAGAAGGTATTGATTATGAAGAGGTCTTTGCTCCAGTAGCCAGAATTGAAGCCATCAGATTTTTTCTGGCTTATGCATCATTTATGGACTTCACAGTATATCAAATGGATGTTAAGAGTGCTTTTTTAGATGGCACCATTGATGAAGAAGTTTATGTGATGCAACCTACAGGGTTTGAAGCTCAAAAACACCCCGACGAGGTTTACAAGGTGAAGAAGGCTATGTATGGACTTCATCAAGCTCCTAGGGCCTGGTATGGAACTCTCTCTAAATACCTGTTGAATAATGGCTTCAACAGGGGGAAAATTGACCAGACCCTGTTTATTAAGAAACATAAGGGCGACTTTCTTTTGGTGCAAGTATATGTAGATGACATCATCTTTGGATCCACAAACTCTCTGCTTAGCAAAGAGTTTGCCAAGTTGATGCAAGACAAATTTCAAATGAGTGCAATGGGTGAACTCAACTTCTTTTTAGGGTTACAAGTTCAGCAGAGGAAAGATGGGATCTTTATCTCACAAGACAAGTATGTTGCTGAAATTGTGAATAAGTTTGGAATGTGTGAAGGAAAGAAAGTCTCCACTCCCATGTATAAGGAGCATCCTTGGGAAAAAGATGGCCCAGGGAAGCCTATTGATGTCAGGAACTATAGGTCCATGATTGGATCTCTCATGTACCTTACAGCTTAAAGACCTGACATCATGTTTGTAGTCTGCTTATGTGCAAGATACCAAGTGACACCCACAGAGTGTCATCTGTTTGCTGTGAAGAGAATCTTTAGGTATCTGAAGTTTCATCCAACTTTAGGACTTTGGTATCCCAAGGAGTCACCATTTGAGCTAGTGTCCTATTCAGATAGTGATTATGCTGGTGACAACAATGATCAGAAGTCCACCATAGGTGGATGTCCGTTTTTGGGAAGCAGGCTTATATCTTGGTAGTGTAAAAAGCAGACTATTCTGGCCACATCCACAACTGAAGCTGAATATGTAGCAGCTGCTGCATGCTGTGGACAAGTTCTTTGGGTTCAGAACCAGCTGCTTGATTATGGGTACACTTTTCTTAAAACCAAGATATTCATTGACAATAACAGCACCATTTGCATTATTAAAAATACTGTTTTTCATAGCAAGACTAAACATATTGAAATCAGACATCATTTCATTAGAGATTGTTTCGAAAAAGGATTAATTGTCCCAGTAGCAATTGATACAGAACTTTATGTTGCTGATGTTTTGACAAAAGCTTTTGATGTAGGGAGGTTTCAGTACTTGGTTGCAAGTATTGGAATGATCACTCCCTAAAACTCGATGTCTGAATTGTCTTATGTATTCAGGATTGTATTACTGTTGTTGTTGTACATATGTTAGTCACTTTTTCCATTATTCTTCATTCCACTGCTTTTGAACAAAGTTTCCCCTGCTGGGGTTCATCCCCCTGCTAAGGCATTTTTCCATGCTAAGAGTTTTTCTCTTAATTTGGGTTTGTTCTTTTTAAAGTGGTTATATGTGGTTTTAGACTAACAATGCAGAGATCCTTATAGAACATACTACATTATGGTAGAATCAGGTATATGCTCTATGTTTCAGGGGAGGTTAGGTCACACCTTTAGGACTTAGGGTATCCTTAGGATACTCATATATGATTCTAGATCATATCCACTAGTGAGTAGGGGTTTGGAACAATGAAGACTTGTTGTAAAGCCTGTTAGAGTTCTGAATCCTTAAGGCATTGTAATGTGTACTCAAAATTCTTTATTAAGTAGCTTGCTGCCTAATTTAAGATTTTTAGTGCATATTGCCAAGACCAACTATCCATAGCAAGGAAATAGTAGGGATGGAGTCTGGGATATGCTTATTTTATTTGGGTGACCAGGTGCTGGGTTGCTTATGTGTTAACTTTTTTTGTTTGGAACTTTGCTGAATGGATGACTCTTGAGTTTCTATGTATCTAACTTGTTTTTACAAGGGTGTGCATTAGAGCAGAGCTGTTTAGCGTTGATCTATTCAGATTAAGTCTAATACCCTTAGGAAAGTTTCCCCTTCTTTAATTTATGATACCCCTGCTAATACAACTTTCCCCTTCTTTGCAAAACATTCCCCTGTTTGACCGTTAACCGACAATACCGTTGCCCTGCTTATAGACGTTGGGCATGCTTGCTAACTTTTTGGTTAGGGAATATTTTATTTTTTCAAAATATATTTAAGGCAATTTCTTTGCTGATTGGTAACCTTTTTATTATTATTTCAAATAACTTACTTTCTTAGCAAGATTTATTTCTGATATTTTGCAAATTGATAATTTGGTCCAATCACAACTCTTCAATTCGCCTATATAAACTCAATTCCCTTAACCAGCAGGCCTAACTCACTCTCTCGATCAAATCCCACTACTTTTTCACAAACATAAACCTTTTTACTCTTAAAATGTCTTCCACGACTCTCAAAATTGCTCCTAACCATAATCAAATGCTCTTTTATCTCAAGAGCCGGCTGAATTCACTATGCTATTTCTTACCTTAAATCTTGCTATTTCATGTTAGATCTTGTAATCAGTCCTAGAATATACACCTCACACATCCAACAGTTTTGGTCTAATGCAAAGATTGAAATAGTGGATGGAGAGGTAACAATTAAGAGCCTGGTTGATGGCCATCCCGAGGTGGTTACACTTTCCTCCATTCGAGATAAGTTAGTCTTTGATGATGAGGGTGGGGTGGTTGCTTTCCAAGAGGCTGAAATCTTTGAGGGTCTTACACACTAGGGGTACAACATTTCTGCTGATCAAAAATGTAAATTTGCTAAAGGTCAGTTTGCACCCCATTGGAAGTTTTTAATTCACACTATTTTACAATGCTTATCATCAAAAACTACATCTTTTAATGAATTTGGGAGTCTAGTTGCTTCTGCCCTGATTTGCTTGGCAACAGGGAGAAAATATTGGTTTTCTCAAATGATTTTTGAAGGTATGGTCAAAAATGTTACAGGTCATTCAAAATTTTTTATGTATCCAAGGTTTGTTCAAATTTTGTTGGATATGTGGCAACATGGTAAAATTAATCACAAGGACTATTTTGAAGCTAACCTTCATACAACCAAATTGTTCACAACTCTTGTAGCACCAACCATACAATTTTCTGGCAGGGCAGTTCCCCTTACACAAACCATGATGGACCAGATCAGAAGGGAAGCTGCTTCCAAACCAAGAGCAGCCCAAACCACTCTTGCTGATGCCCCTGCTAGTGATGCCCCTGCGAGTCAACTTCCCCCTACCAACCCATAACAAGAAAGGAGAACCAAAACCAGGTTTACTAGGTCTCCCTTGCCTGGTGAATCTTCAAAAGTAGTAGAGAGGGGAGTCTCCAAAAGGTTGGAGCACACTGGGGGTTTGGCTGCCACTACTGTCTCATCCCCAAGGGATGAGCAGGATAGTGACACCATAAGTAAGTCCTCTCCCTCACTCAGTGATACCAAAAAAGGAGAGCAATCTCCTCCTAGGGTTGAGAGCAGACTGAAACCATTATCCTCATTGGAATTGACGAATACGTGCATTAGCTTGAAAGAGCAAAATGCACAACTGGTGCAAACTGTCAAAAATCAAGGTATGGTTATTAATAATTTGGAGACCAGACTTGCTACACTTGAGGGGAGGAGAAGACCAAAGCTTATTATTTCTACAGATGAGGATGCTTCCAAAAGGGAGGAAGTTCCTCAAACAGATGAGTCTACTCAGTGGTATGCATTTCCTAGTGGTCAGGATCTAGGACAAGAGATGGTGGCAAGTGATGAGAAAGGAAGTGATAAGGGGAGTTCCATAAAAGATATATCCCAAGCCTTGTTGAACATAGGCAATCAAGGAGAAGCCCCTGCTTCTACAAAAGTTTCCCCTGCTACAATTGATCCCCCTATTGTAAGTCCTTCCCTTGCTAAACCTATTAATTAAACATTTGCTAGGAAGAACATAAGGCAACCAGCTCAGAAGGGGATAAAGATTGGAGAACCTGCTCCCAAAGCAAAACCAGCAGTGGATTCAAAAGACAAAGGAAAGGGGAAGATGATTGAACAACCCAAGGGAAATAAAAACACAAAACACCTGAACAATTAAGGGCTCAAGAGGAACATGATGAACATGTAGCTCTAAAAGTACAAGAAGAAGAGCTACACATGCAAGAACAGAGAATGAAACAGATGAGAAAAGGAGCACAACATGAGCAGGAACATGTACAAATGAGGCCCAGAGAAATGCTTAAACATGTTGAAATCATGCATAGAGAGCTGGATGACAGGGTACCTCATGTGAAAGAATTTCTGGAACAATGGGACAAGGAGTTGGTAAATGCTCCTTTGGAAGAAAGGTATGAACTACTTCTTCTGGTCTTCAATTTTCAAAAAGATTACTTGGAAAGAAGAATGAGTCAGATTCAGAAGGAGAAGTACTTGAAGTCTGAAAAAGGAAGGCTGACACATTACAAGGTTATGCTTAAAAGACACAAGAGGTGGACTGATGATCACTTCAAAGATATGACTTTTGAGGAGATAGAGAGAGCAGCTAGGCCAGTACTAAGGGAGACAAGTTTTGAGGGTCTCATTGGTAAAGGCACTCCTGAAGATGTTGAGTATATGAAGAAGAAAGAAGAGATTATACAGAAAGCTAGGGAGGCTAGAAAAAGAAATGCTGGAGGTGTGGCAGTGGAAGCAACACAAGCAGGTGCATCATCTGAAGCAGGTGCAACTTTTCCAACAGGTGAAAGATCTGTTCTCAATTCACAGAGAGCAGCCAAAAGACTAAAGAGGATGGAGAAGATTGGTCTAGTTACTAAAGAAACTCAGCATCCTTCCAATGAAGAAATAGAGCAGCATTTGATTTTGGAAGAGAATGATGAAATTGCACCAAGTGAGTTTGGGAAGAAATACACCATAGTAAAATATGCAGTTCATGAGCACAAAGGAATGTCTTGGTGGAAGCTTACTAGAGTTGACAACACAGCACAGATCTTTCTAAGGCTGGATCTGTTATTTCAAATATTAGACAGAGAAGACTTAGATGATCTTTGGAGGATTTTGAAAGGATTATTTGCTGCAAATCCTCCTACTTTGGATGGTGTAGAGAAAGACTGGGTGATTTGGAACTGCATGCACAGGATGTATGAGCATGAGTTGAATGATCTTCTCTTTGATGCAGTAAATGGGGCAGAGATGTTGTATTAGAAGTTGTTTACCAATTCTGGTGTTTATGAAGTGGCCATGGAAGGTGTAAGTGTTTATCTGCTTAATAATTGTTATTACCCTTTCACTCAAGAGACCTTGAAGAAGCTGGCACAGGCTGATTTAATTGTAGATGCCAAAGAACCTGTTGCTTATGATTTGGTAAGATTTATTCATAGTCAGCTTTAGCCAGGAAGTTTGTAAGCATCCTCATCAACCAGCATTTATTCAGAAACTTGTCTTTAGAGTAAAGCACAACTTTAGGGGAGGATTGTTGGGAATAAATGTATGAGTATTAGTTCCCCCTACTGGTTGGTCAGAGTTCCCCTTGTTAGAGTAAGTCCCCCCTGCTAAATAACAAAGGCAGGGGGATTGGTCCCCCTGCTGAAAGTCAAAGACCTTGCTACAAGATAAACTTGGAAGAGATTATAACGCGTTTCGGTTACTACTCCATGATAGTTTCCTAGTTTGTTAGTAGTAATCTTGTACGTGAGTCCTTGTGCTATAAAAGGACTCACTAGGGTTTCGTGTAAACATATCTTTCTCTGTTCATTTCATTTCATACTTTAAGGTTGTATAACCCTAATACCACTATTGGGTATTCGTATATCTTTGATATATTAAAGTTTAACGTTTGATCTTAATATTTGTTCTTGTGCTAAACACTATATTCCGCATCTTTTTTAGTTGCTTTGTGTATTGCAAAGTTTCTCTATTGTTAGATTGAATTCATTCTTTAATTCACAAACCTTAAAAAATCTAAGGTTTAAGATCTGTGTTTAGGATCAACATACCGCGCATATACTAGTAGTACTTGCTAACACTAATGATACTTGGTTACATACTAACGGTACTTGGTACTATTTCAAATAATTCCCAACAATCCTCCCCTAAACATGAATGATAACTTGTTATCTTCTTGTTTCTCTGTATGTTGAATGTATAAGAATACATGTCTTCAAACTTCACTTTAAGATGTGGGTAGGACTTGTAGTCTTGATCTTGTACCAACTGAATGCATTCAAACACCAAATGTAGATCTTCTTCTAGTATAATGATTTCACTTCCTTTATGAACTTCATCTTTGTCTTCAAAGTATGATCTTTTGTCTTGAATTAAAAACATTATTCTTCACTTTCTTCAACTGTATTGACTTCATATATCAGAGCATAAAATCTTGACATCTTGAGTAAATCCAACAATCTTCCCCTATTTGATGATGACTAAACTTCCTCTAAAATTTCCTTGAAGCATGTTGTGCATATATCTCTTTGAACATGCCACCATTATTAGTTATGAATCAATAATCTTTGCTTGAATCCACTCACCTGAAATAAAACAGTTAACAACAAACCAATCTATATTGGCATCATGATTTTTAGCAAATCATAAGATATCAACGGATTTAATTTATTCTTTACTAGTTAGTCGTTTTCACTAGAATAGCCAATACTTTATTCATCAAGAATACGGTGTACTAATTACCCTACAATTTTTGGTAAACTATCAACCATATAACGGATTTGATAGAGTCTTTACCTAGAGCCATTTGCTCTTGGACTAGCCAACTCTTTGTATTAAGCATGGTGAGTTAATGAACATGTAGGTTTTAACTAACTGCCAACTATCAACGAATTTGAGAAGTCTTTACCATAAACTGTTTGCTCATGGACTAGATAGTTCTTATGTCTATTAAACATGGTGAACTAATTACCATTTAGGAAGTGTAGTTGAAAGCAAAACACTTAAAGTTCCTTTTTAGCTTCCTCTTCTCTTAGTAAATCACATGCTTCAAGCCAAAGCCTAATGATTATCACTAAATATTCACAAGAAGAAAAAGAAAAGAAGAAAAGAGATGGACTACGAGCACAAGAATGAAGATCTTATATGCTAGATTTAGGACTTTGTAATTTGAAGTGACTTCCCTTAAGGGGAGATTGTTGGAAATACGTTTTTCCTATTAGAAGACTCGGTCACTCCAACAATATAGTTACAGGCTCGTAGTATATTTATTTGTAATACATCAAACAAGCCCAACCCATGAGCATGTTCATGGGCCGGTGGCCCAAGTCCATTTATGGACTTGGGTACATAAGCCCTCTCCTTTGTTGGATAAGGTGTTGGTTCCCTTTACCAAAAAAAGGTGTTGGTTGGTTACTTTTCTTAATAATATTTCACACATTTTCTCTCACTTTCTCTCTCTAGAAAACCTTCAACCTCACTTTAGATCTAAGATTACCAATATTCTACAATTGGTATCAAGAGCCATGGGGTGAAATCGAGTTTTTGTATTTTTTGTTTTGATTCGTGGCATATACTTCATATATCCTCATGGCTAAAATTTGTTTTTAGGGTTCTTGTGCTTTGATCATCATAAAAAGAATATACAAACCTTGGTATTGATTTGCATAAAAAAACAAACTTTTTTCTTGTTTGGCTTAATTATTGGTGAAAAGGTGGTAATAGAAGTACAAATCTTGATTTAAAATTTTCTTCAGAAATTTAAAAAAAAGTTTGCATTTTTATGCTTCTTTAGATGTTATAAACCATAGAAGTACAAATTGTTTCGTTAGAAAACCTTCAAATTGTTGCCTTTTCGAAGATTGTTTGGATTGATTTTTGGTGAAAAAGTATGATTCTTGATTTATTTAATTTTTGGCTTAAATTTCCAAAATTTTACATTTTTATGGTGTAATAAGGCTTCTATTACTTGATTGTATAATTTGTTTCGTCGAAAAAGCTCAAAATCATGGGTTTTTTGGTATATTAATCATTGGTCACAGTTTTGAAATTTTTAATATTGCGAGACTAGGTTTTGTTAAATACGTTTTTACGTATTTAGGAAAAATCGGTCACTCCGATAGTATATTAGTTAGTAGCTCGTGGTCATTGTAATTTAAGTTAAACAAACAAGGCAAAGCCCACTTATATTATTATAGGTGGCAGCCCATTTTAAGGCCCAAACCCGTCTTGTGGGCGTGGGTATATAACCCCTCTCCTTATTTGGAGAGGGGTGCTTGCTTTATTTCACACACATCTACATGTGTTTTCTCTAGTTTCTCTCTCTAAAAGTGTGTGTTTGTGTAACCCTTTCTCTCTCTACTTTCTCTTTCTAGATTATAGATTTACATAACTTTAACAAATGGTATCAAGAGCCATAGGATGAGTGTTATGTTTTGTGTTTGTTTTATCATTGATTCGTGTGATTTTGATCCAAAAACACCACGTCCAAATATTTGTTTTGTGTTTTTCGTGGTTTAATCTTCTTATAAATGATCTACATAGTTGTGGTAGTGATTTGGGTTTCATCTTTTGGTTAAAAACACAAAAAAATGGTGTTTGGATTGATTTTTTTGAAGAAAACTTTATATAAAGTACAAATCTTGATTTCAAACTTTTCGCCATAAATTTGAAAAAAGTGTATTTCTATAGTCCCTAAGAAGCTAAAACCTTGGACGTACAATTCTTTTCGCCAGAAACACTTGAAAATTTTGCCTTTTCGAAGATCCAAAGTTTTCTTTATTTTCGGAAAATGAGATTATTGAGAGATCAGAAACCCTAATTATTGCGAGTTGAGACTTTCCAATTATTACGAGTTGAGACTTTCCAATTATTGTGAGTTGAGCCTTTCCGATTATTGCGAGTTGAGACTTTCTGATTATTGCGAGTTGGGACTTTTCAATTATTACGAGTTGTGTTAATCCCAATCAATTCATAACACAAGATATTTATAGAGAGAAAGAGAAGAAAGTTAGAGAGAGAAAAGAGAGAGAATGGTGGAAGGTAAATACTTTTAGAGAGAGAAAGTAAATGAACCAACACCCTCTTCCACACATAAAAGAGGGTATATATACCCACGAGCTTGGTGGGCTTGTGGGCTTGTTTCTTGGGCCGGGCTTGGCCTATCTTGGGCATAAAGCCCCTACCTTTAGAAAATATTAGCTTAAGGTCCAAGCCCGGTTAACCCGACTAACCTATTACTAAACAATACCTTTAATGACTAAGATGACCTATTACATTCTTGTTCGACTAGATAAAATATAGGGCTAACAATCTCCCCCAATGTATCGGTCATCTTTAAAACGCATAAGATGATTGAGTGAATACATTCTTGTGGAGGCGATCTTCCTTCTTGGGTCTTGCATCTTGGTCTTGATCTTGTTTGTAACGGCTTTGTTACTTCATGCTTTTGTGATCTTTATCTTGAGCCTTTGTCATTTGACTTTGAGTGCTTGAGATCTTCAATCTATCCCCGATAGTTTCATCTAGTGCTCCTTATGACTATGATGACCTATTACATTCTTAATCATCTTGATTATCGCCATCTTATGCTCTTGTGACTTCTGAATCGACATGTTCATACTTTTTTTTGTTTTCGAGAGGCTAACAATCTCCCATACAAATATAGTTGTAGTTAGTCCTTCAAATATCCGTCAAAGTTGCGGAAGACTTTAACATTTAGTATGAACATGTGAAGACGACTTCGGTTGGTACACAACTACTCCACCTTCTTGATATGCAGCAACATATATAGACACGGACGAAATGGTTTTAAACATTTCACCCTAACTCGGTAGCGTTTTACCTCCGGTCGATGAAGACCGTTTGACAGTTCTCTTTCCTCGACCGTCTCAAAGCAGACTGCGAACATAAAGAGTGAATCATAAGGATAAATTATCCATCTGATTAGAGTCGTCAATTCAGAATTCCTGGAACAAGTTTTATTCAAAAAGAATCGTACCATTGTTGCTTTCCAGTTTGTCACAAGCTTGATTCATATAGAATCTTGCGAGTCACCTACCGTAGTGTTGTTTGATGTTGACACTAGAAGGATTTCCATTCATCACTATGAGCACTAAACAGTGTCACTCTGAATGTTATGGCAAGATCACATGGATGTTGCGAAGAAACATGGAATCAAGTTTGAATCAATTAAGAATCCAAAATTAGTTGCATTCCAGTTCTCACAAGTTTGATTCGTGTAGAATCGCACAAGTTACCTATCATGAGCTTGTTTGATGCTGGCTCAAGCAGGATTTCCATCTTCATTATGAATCGTATCACTCAAATGTTCTGGCAATATCACAACGATAATGCGTAGGACTCGATTGTGTTCTAATAAGGTGATAGATTGATCTCTTTTGGCTCTAGACTCAAGAAGTGCATTTTAGTAATCGGAGGCTGGAGCAGACTGCCACCTTTTCAATATTAACTAACCCAGAGTGAAGTCAACATATACGTGTTGATCACCGTGACAATGAGACAAGTTTCTTTTAAGAGAAACTCGAATGGCTAGTGAAGGGTTGTGCATTGCATCACTGGGTCCATGACACTTGTCTTCAATAGATGTGTTAACCCGGTTTCTGCCTAAGTTGCATAGAATATTCAACACCTTCAATGCTTACCAATACGTCATCACTAGAACCTTGTTGTGACTGTTCTAGTGCTAACTTAAGTAATTGGTCCGCATTCAGCTTCATTCAACTCCATCTTTCCTAAGGACAACTATTTCTAGCTATGGAATGTCCGTGGGTAGATCCCTCCAGTTCTGGTTGCGTCATAGGACTTAGTTTCCTATCCTAAACCACCTTTTGACTCCAACATTCCGTCGTGGATAGTAGGTTGTTTTGGGTATAGATCTTAACCATAAAACCATTAAAAACCGTTCAAAGTGCTTGATAAAAATCAAAACTTTTAACACTTTGAAAGTTTTACATTTCCGAAATACTCCCGCTACACACATGCATCGATATTCGAAATAGTTTAGCATGTGAAGGAAAGAGTTTCACTTGAGTCTTTAAGATCACACGTTGCGATATATTACATATTAATCACATTTTCTCCCCTATCTATAATGTAAAAAATATAATATTAGAGATACCAATTGATTAAAATTTGACAATTTTTGAAAATCGATTGGGAGAGAAACATGTGTGCACGCATGAATCATGGAACTTTTGTAGTCGGGTTGCTCCCCTCAACAATATATGTGTGTCATGAAACAAAATTTGACAATATTTTAGAAAAACGACAACACAAAATATGTTGAGGTGCGGAGATGAGATGCCATATCTGATATAATATATAACATATGACAGATTTAGTATCATGTTTGGAATGTGTTGGATACATAAAGTATGACAATATCTGAGATGTACCCAACAACATTAAAGACTTGATTTTAAAACGCTCCCCCTCAAAAGTTGATCCAAATAACATATGATATTTTTGAGATACAAAAACCACATTATGAGGAAGGGAGTGTCGAACACTCAATTTTGAAAGATTTAGAAAAACCTTTTGAGAAATTATTGAAAAATTGTGTTCAAGGGTTTGAAAATAGATTCCGATTTACATGAGCTCAAAACTTTGAATGTTTTGTGACTAGCTCATGACCGAGAAAAATTAATTTCCCATTTTGAAGGATAAGTTATCATCCGTGATAAACTTTCCTTAAGGTGAAGTTCGAGTTCTAAGCTTACATTTACTTAGAAGTCGTTTTTCATGAACTTAAAAACATGGAATGTTTTTATGAGAAGCTCATGACTGAGAAATATTGATTTCTCGTTGAGAAGGATAAGTTATTGTCCGTGATAAACTTTCCTTATTTGAGTTTCGAGTCCTATGTTGTGATGTGCTTAGAAGTCATTGTGAGAAATTATAGAGGAGATTCATTTGCCAGAACCTCCAAGTCATCTGGAGTCATATTCTTCATACCAAGACGGCCGACAAGATACGCAAACCTATCTTGCGATAGAGATTTTGTAAACAAATCTGCTATCTGGTACTTAGTTCTGACAAAGTATAATTCCCCGATACCGCGCTTCACTTGTTCCTTGATGAAGTGATATCTGACGTCAATGTGCTTGGTGCGCGAGTGTTGAACCGGATTGCATGAGATGGCTATGGCTGACATTGAGTCACAATACATAGGTATTTTATCAAAGTGGAAGCCATAATCCGTGAGTTGAGTTCTCATCCAAAGGACTTGAGCACAACACGCGCATAGAGCCACATACTCTACTTCAGCGGATGACAGCGAGGTACAATCCTGCTTCTTTGACGACCAGCTCACGAGCTTGTCGTTCCCCGAAATTCTCTCTCCGCTATGGGCGATTTCAAAACCTTTTTTATGTGATTCTAATTCGATCAACTAATCCTACCATTCATTGAATAACGTATGTTTAACTCCTTGATTCTGTTATTATTTTTTTTGGTAAAAGGGATACTTGATTATGTTATTATCTCATCAAGTAATCGTGATAAGACATAGGCAGTGATTTCGGTCCCCCTATTCTCTTTGTGATCGGTTACCTCGTGGGAGGTGATATTATTAGGGTTAAATCGTCTTTATTTGATTCGACGTGGTTTAGTTTTTCGTGGTTAGATTTGCATTGTGGTTTTTGGATCGGTTATAGTGTAGGGTTTTTGTGTTTTTTGGTTTTTAGGGCTCGAATTGAATATTATTATTTTATTAATTTGTTTAATGGCTGGCGGCTAGGGTTTTTGTTGGTGTTGTTTTAACCCTAGTTTTTAGGGTTTGGGGTTTTTTGTTTTCTGGTGTTTGAGAGAGATGGAAGAGTTTGATAAGGCTTTGAATAATGATAAGGAGACGATGGGTGAGGTTTCTTCGACACTTGAGGTTGTTAAAAGCTACTTTGCAACTACTAAATTACCCAATGTTGATGGGAATATACTGGGTAAAGATGGAAAGCCCATGCGTAAAGTTGTGAGACAGGTAGGGTTTGTTAAAACAGTGACTGATAGTATTCCAAAGCCTAGTAATGATCATAAGCAATCATTTGCGGCTATGGTTGGCACAGTGACTGAGAGGAAAAAGGTCAATTTTAGGGTTTTGGAAAGTGAAGAGCAGGGTGAGGATATGGACTTCATGTTACCTATTGATACGATGGCGGCGGTACATGGTAAGTTTGCTAACTCGCTTGTGGGCTTCTTTGTGGGGCGTACTGTTGCATTTCCTCTTGTGGATAAATATGCGAAGAATAGTTGGAGCAAGTATGGGTTCCAGAAAGTTATGAAAGATGAAGATGGTGTGTTCTATTTCAAATTTACTTCTATTACATGTCTTGAACAAGTGTTGGAGAATGGACCATGAATGATTCGTAATCATCCAATTATATTGTGCAAATGGGAGCCGAATTTGGAATTGAATAAGGACAACGTGACTAAGATACCAGTGTGGGTGAAAATTCACAAAGTTCCAATTCTAGCGTATTCAGAAGATGGACTTAGTCTTATTGCCACTAAAATTGGGAAACCGCTAGCACTAGATTCATTTACTAGTGCTATGTGTTCAGAACCGTGGGGAAGACTAGGTTATGCGTGGGCTATGATTGAGGTTAGTACGGAGAAAGAACTTAAAGGGAGGTTGTGATGGTTGTTCCAAATATGGAGGGGAAGGGATTTCTGAAAGATAGAATGAATGTCGAGTATGAATGGACTCCTCCTTTGTGCTCGGATTGTTACGTTTTTGGTCACACTTTGGAGAATTGCCCTAAACATGTCAAGGCGGAAGAAGCTGTAAACCCTAGTACTCAGCACCAATGGGATGGTTTTAAGGTTGTTAGTGGTAGAAGACGTAATAATAAGAATAAATGGGATGTCTCTAAGCAAAAAACGTTTGAGTATAGACCTAAACCTCCTGTTAAGGTTGATAATTTAAAGAAGGTAGTGAGTACCAATAATTCCTTTGCTGCATTGAATACCAGTGAGTCTTTCAACACGGAGACGGCTGAATCAAGTGGTACCAAGGCTGCTGATAATACTACGGTTCAGGGAGATGATTCTGAGAGTGAAGTGGAGGAAATATTCGCGGAGAAAAATCCTAATCTAAAGGGGGCAAGCACTCCCTCTCATCTGATTTCTCATGATTAGTGTTGGCTGTTGGAATATAAGGGGCTTGAACCGTGTCCCTAAACAATCAGAGGTTCGGCAAGTTGTGGAAGAAAATTACCTTAGTGTGTGTGCTATTCTAGAGTCCCATGTTGATATATCGAATTTATCTAATGTGTGTTCTAAAGTTTTCAAGTATTGGGATTGGACTTCGAATGCAAACCAATGTTTGAAAGGGTGTCATATTCTTGTTGGGTGGAATAGGGATGACGTGGATTTGCTTGTTGTTAGTCAAACGGCTCAAGCTGTGCATACGAAAATTAGGCTTAAGAGTACTAATAAAACTTTTTTCTGTTCGTATATTTATGCAGATAATAAAGTTTCAGGTAGACGTCACTTATAGGATGAACTTTATCTGCATAAATATGTAACTAGAGGGCAGCCATGGGTGTTGTTGGGAGATTTCAATGTGGCGCTTAATATTGAGGATGTCTTTTTTGGATCGTCGTCAATGAATGTGGCCATGTGTGAATTCAAAGATTGTGTTGCGCGCATTGAGGTGGAGGATATTAATGCATCTGGTCTTCATTATACGCGGAATCAAAAACCACAAGGTGGGTTGGGAATCCTGAAAAAGCTTGATAGATGTATGGGTAATATTGAATTTATAGATGCATACCCTAGTGCCCATGCACTTTTCCAGCCGTATCGAATATCAGACCATGCTCCTATTGTTCTCCGTATTCCAGTTGATGTGCGTCAGAGAAGCCGTCCGTTTAAATTCTTTAACTTGCTGACTTCGAACAGTAAGTTTAATCAGTTGGTTGCGGATCAGTGGGATAAAACGATTCAGGGTCATAATATGTTCCAAGTGGTGTCTAAATTGAAAGCATTGAAGAAACCTCTTCGGAATTTGCTGTATAAGCATGGGAATGTTCATGATCGTGTTGTGAGATTAGGTGTTGAAGTTGATGCAGCTCAAAAAGCCCTTGATTTAAAGCATGATGATCTCACTCTTCGTGAGGAAGTGGCCCTTTATGTTCAAGCGTTTAATGCGGCTGTTATTGATGAGGAGAAATTTTTGAAGCAAAAAGCCAAGGTGGAGTGGTTAGATGCGGGGGATACTAACTCTGCTTATTTCCACAAAGTTGTTAAAGGTCGCAACCATCGTAGCTGAATTGATACTATTCGTGATGCAGCGAATGTAGAAGTTATGGGTAATGATGTTCCTACTGTTTTTGTTAATCATTATGAAAATTTTTTAGGGACAGCTATGGAGTGTATTGATTTGTATACAGTAGGGTTAATTGAGAAGTGGGTTTCGGATTTGGTCTCGATGGACATGGTTAGAGAGGTTACGAATCAGGAAATTAAAGCTGCCATGTTTGACATTGGTGATGATCGTGCCCCAGGTCCGGATGGATATACCTTTGCTTTCTTTAAAAAGAGTTGGGATATCGTTGGCAATGATGTTTGTAATGCGGTTCAAGATTTCTTTTCTAATGGTCAAATTTTGAAGGAAATCAATCACACTTTTATTACTCTTATTCCTAAGGTGGCGACGCCTGCCAAAGTGAATGATTACCGTCCCATATCCTGCTGCAATGTTATCTATAAATGCATTAGTAAAATTTTTACTAATCGTATTATTGAGGGTATCAAGGAGGTGGTTTGTGAAAATTAGTCCGCGTTTGTTCCGGGACATCGTATTTCGGATAATATCTTAATTACCCAAGAGCTCATGCATAATTATCATAGGAATCGAGGTCCTCCTAGGTGCGCGTTTAAAGTAGACATTCAAAAAGCCTATGATACGGTGGATTGCAGGTTTTTGGAGAAAGCTCTTGGGATGTTTGGTTTTAACCCCCGTATGGTTAAGTGGATTATGACTTGTGTTACGACCGCATCGTTCTCCATATGCGTCAATGGTATGAATCATGGTTATTTTAAGGGAAAACGTGGTTTACGACAAGGGGACCCGTTATCGCCTTATTTGTTCACTTTGTCATGGAGGTGCTCACGCTCATGCTTAAACGCAATATTCGGAATACTGATGGTTTTCGTTTCCATCATAAGTGTGACAAGTTACAAATTATTAATGTATGTTTTGAAGTTGATCTTTTTCTTTTTACTTATGGTGATGTGGCGTCGTCTCATCTTGTGATGAAGTCTCTAGATGATTTCAAAGAAGTGTCGGGTCTTGTGCCAAGCATACCAAAGAGTACGACGTTTTTCTGCAATGTTCGGGAAGGGGATAAGACTAGTATTCTAAATATGATGCCATTTGCCGAAGGTACTCTTCCAGTTAAATATTTGGGTGTGCCTCTTATTTCTTCCCGTCTCTTAAACAAGGATTGTAAAGTCCTTGTGGAGAACGTGAGGAACCGGATTGGAAACTAGAAGAACAAGTCGTTATCATTTGCGGGTCGTCTCCAATTATGTAAATCGGTGCTCCTATCCATGCAAGTGTATTGGGCTTCGGTTCTCTCCATTCCTCAAGGTATTATAAATGATATTCATCAACTTGGGCGTGGTTTCCTTTGGTGTAATGGTGATCTTAAGAGGGGTAGAGCTAAGGTTGCTTGGAAAGATATAGTGTTGCCCAAGAGTGAAGGTGGATTAGGTATGCGCAGTCTTGGTTTGTTTAATATGTCATTAATGACCACTCATATTTGGAACATCCTTTCTAATAAGGAATCGATGTGGGTAAAATAGATTCATACAAAACTCCAAGGTCGATCATTGTGGGACATTCCAGCTAGGATGGATATGAGCTGGAGTTGGCGGAAACTTCTTCATATTAGGCATATTATGAGACCATACTTTTGGTCTATCGTAGGTAATGGAGTGAATACATCGGTGTGGTTTGATAAGTGGGACATCCAATGCCTTATTATTAATTATGTGACACCAAGAGATATTGAAAGGGAGGGTTTTACTATTAAAGCTTCAGTGGCTGATATTATGACGCATGGGCAGTGGTAGTGGCCACAATCGTGGCTTGCAAAAGCGCCCAATCTCAATAACATGTTAGTTCCTACTCTTAGTCCGCATATTAAGGATGTGATTCGTTGGCGTGATGACAGGGGTGCTTTATCAGAGTTTAGTGTCAGCAAGGCTTGGGAAGCTTTTCGTCCAAGAGGGCTTCCTGTGGAATGGCAGCGGGTGGTGTGGTTCACGCATGCGATTCTTAGACACGGATTTCATATGTGGTTAGTTCTTCGATCGGCGTTGAAAACTTAAGACCGTATTAAGCAGTGGGATGTTGGTGATGCGGTTGATATTAACTCTCTCACGTGCTTCCTATGTAAGCTACAACCTGATTCTCATTCGCATTTATTTTTTGAGTGTTCGTTTGCTTCTAAAGTTTGGTATTATGTTCGTGAATTGGCGGAGATGGAACATATTCGTCCTAGACTTCAGGACATTGTGAACTATCTTCAACCGTTGGCTAATGCTCGATCTGCCAAGAGTATTATCGGTAGATTGGTGGTGGCGGCAACAGCTTATTATATATGGCGGGAAAGAAATGATCGATTGTTCAAGAAAACAAGTCGTACTCCCGAGGAGGTAAGGGATGCTATTATGGTCACGGTTAGATTGAAACTGGTGACGTTCAGATTCAAGAATCGTGATTCCGTGCAACGGTTACTCATTAAGTGGAAGATGCCTAAGTCTTTTCGGGTCTATGGTGAAGATTAGGTTTTTATTTCTTTTTGTTAAGCTTTGTGGCATGTCATAAAGTTTGGTTGTGTCAAGCTATGCTTGAGGTTAATGTGGTATTCAGCCACATTCATTGTACTTAAATTTTCTGTGATTAATATATCTTTACCGGGGTAACCCTTTACCCAAAAAAAAGCTCACGAGCTTGTCTCCCCTTAGAAATTACGCCACTAGAAGTGCTCTTTCTATTATTACGGCAACCTGCATGATCAGAATCTAAAAAAGCTATTAGATGAAAACCGGTTTCCTTCGGATAGCAGAGTCCCATGTGAATGGTATTCTTAAGGTATCGAAAGATCCGTTTAACCTCCTTGAGGTGCTTTTCAATAGGTTTGGCTTGATATCGTGCACAATAACATGTGGCATGATGAATATCAGGCCTGCTGGCTGTAAGGTACATGAGAGACCCGATCATACTACGATATCGTGTTTGATCTATGGGAGGTGAGTACAAGTCAGCGTCTAGGTATGAGGTCAACAATGGTGTCCCAACACGAGCACATGAGGTCATACCATGCTTTTGAAGTATCTCTTGAGCATACTTAGCTTGGTTAATAAAGATACCACGTGGGAATTGATTAATCTGGAGCCCTAAAAATTTTTTTAGCTCCCATCATTGATATTTCAAATCTGCTATTCATTAGTTTTCAAAACGTTTTGAAAGTTTTGGGTTCGTAGAACCAAAAATAATGTCATCAACATAAACCTTCACCAGCAGTATGTCATCTCCATATTTGTTAATAAAGAGAGTAGAATCAATAGAACCTTTGGAGAATCCTTTGGAAACAAAGAAGTTTGATAGTTCTTCGTACCACACCCTTGGAGCTTGTTTATGCCCATTTACAATCTTCTTGAGACGGTAGACATTGTCAGGATGATGAGGATTAACGAATCCTTCAAGCTGATTCACATACACTTCTTCCTTCAAATGACCGTTGAGAAAAGAAGTTTTAACGTTCATCTGATAAACCGTGAAGCCCTTATGTGCGACATAAGTAAGGAATATCCTGACTGCTTCCAAGCGAGTGGCTAGCGAATGATTCATCAAAATCTATTCCTTCTTGTTGACGGTAACCCTTAACCATAAGACAAGATTTGTTTGATGATTGTTTGTTCTTCATCCAATTTGGTTTTCCAGATCCATTTAAAATCAAGAACCGATGTTCATCTTGCATTGATTCAATCCACGCGTGATCAGTCATGGCTTGTTTGATGTTTGTAGGTATAGTGAAACTCACGGTGAGTGCATACATACATACATCTCCATCGGTTTTGAGTTATCTACGTGTTCAAACCGGTTGTGAAAGATTTCCAATAACTTGTACCAATGGATGATCAACTGCCCAATGGTGAGTGGATGGATATCGTTGATAGAATGTGTGCATGTTTGGCGGATCAACGTGTTGAGTAGAAGACTCTCCAACCTTTGCGTACCGGTGTACCGAATGGGTTGATAAATTCGTCTTCTTTAGACTGTTCATCGACTGCTTGATTGTTGTTTCCTCCTGCAGCATTGACGGTTGGTGATGTTGGTTGGATGACGGTTTCTTGAGTTTGTTGAGTATCCAATGGAATAGTCTCTTGAGCAACGGGTGTTGAAGTAGATGCAGTTGTATCTTGTTGACTTTGTGCGGGTGCATCAACAGTATTGACAGCGGAAGGATTTGACACAAGTTGATTGTTTCCATAGTAATATTCATCAAACATTAGATCATATAAATCAACCAACTCATTCATTTGTGTCTTATCCGTCGAGTCTGTTGTAGGAGTACTTTTATGATGTTTTTGCACGGGATGTACACTGTTTTGTGTAGGTGCCATCATTGGACATTGAGGTACGGGACTTGAGCTGTTGTGATCAAGTACCATTTGTGGCAATTCGTCAAAGTTTACATGAATTGTTTCAACGATAATCACAGTTCTCTTGTAATAAACCCGATATCCTTTCGACAATGTAGCATACCCCACAAAAATACATGTATCACCTTTTTATTTCATCTTGTCAAGATTATCATCGTCTTTAAGAATGTAGCATAAAGATCCAAATATGTGAAAGAATTTAATAGTAGGTTTCCTGCCATTGATGATGTGGTATGGTGTCTTTTCATGCCTAGGGATTACGAGAGAACGATTCTGGGTATAACAGGCAGTTGCAATTGCTTCAGCTTAGAAAGAATAGTGGTAATTTTGATGTAGAAAGCATTGTTCGAGCTGCCTCAACCAAAGTACGGTTTTGTCTTTCGACAACACCGTTTTGTTTAGGAGTTGGAGCAATAAACGTTTGATGTTCGATGCCTTCTTCTTGAAAGTAAGATTGCAAAGTCTTGTTCAAAAATTAAGTACCCCTATCCGTTGTTACCGTTAAGACTTGAGCTTGAAGATTGCGTTGTATCATCTTGAGAAATTTTTTGAGAACCTCTGGTGTTTCATCTTTGGACCTTAAGAAGTAAGTCCATGTATATCTGGAGTAATCATCAACAATCACGAGAATATACTTTTTCCCATTAATACTCTCTACACGCATGGGGCCACATAAATCCATGTGTAGAAGTTCTAATCGTCCTTTTGACCTTGGGCTAGTCTTCGTTTTGAACGACTTTCTGTGACAATCCGTCAATTTACGATTGATATTTTATTCTCAATATTATTTAAAAACAATTTACAATATGAACTCACATATTTTTGGGAAGAAATTTTGATTTACGTCTTGGAGTAGCATCGACTACGTCTAAACCGGAGGACTCAACGTTACGTGCTTACGTTTACATACACCGTCTTTGGTGACAGTCCGACATTTCAGAAAATAAATTTGTCCATAAATATTATTTTGGAGTTTTAAATTTGAGTTGGTTCATAAACTCACAAATTTACGAGAAGAAACTAGGACTTACGATTTTATTTTAACGTCCTTTATGACTAAACCGGAAACCTTAGGATTACGTATTTACGTTTTCGAACTCCGTTTTTGATGAAACAATTTTTATTGGATTCGTTTTATGACGTTGATTCATAATTTATAAAAACATTTTTCGTAAAACGACCCGAGGGCACGCAAATCGAGGAAACTAGAATCGAGGAGTACCCGTAATATAATTGGGGATGAGACAAGTGGGACACTTGTCCCACCCCCAAAACCGTCCAACAACAAGTTACAACACACCAAATAGGTGTCCAATTTTACACATAAAGCTTACACTTGTAAGCTAAGCTTACAAGTGAAGCTACTTCCAACTAGCTAAACAACTAGAAAATACCACTTTCCCATTTCCATACATGCAAACAACGCACACTTTCTCTCTTCTTCTCCATATGTGCCGTCCACTTTATCACCATAAACACCTCATTCATACAAAATTCAACCACAAATCCTATGTTATTTACATATATGTTAATCTCCATCCAAAAAGATGAAGATTGGTGTAAGTTATAACATCAAAGGAGGAGTTTCCATGGAGTATTAGGTCTGATTTTCCACAAGGTTTCTATGAAGAATGGTGGTCATGAAGGTGGTCTTGGTGCATCATAAGTTTCTCCATCCAAAACCATGCCAAACTCATAACCTACATCAAGTTGGTGGTATAAAGATTGTCCTCCTCAACTTCTTGTTATTTTGATTATGTAAACATGTATTTTATTTCCTATTGTATATATTTATGATGATTATATGATGATAAAAATGTTATGTGGGGATTTGTTGTTGATAATCATGGATAAAAAGGTGAAAAACCATAAGAAACAAGGTTAAAATCTTGGTTAAATTTGATGGCTGTATAAAACAGTAAAGAAGTAAGTCATAAACTGATACAATGATGAAGTGGAATAGATTTACAGTAAGCTATGGGTCTTGTACACATGTGAGAGTTGGTCATGCAATGGAATCAAAGTAATGAGTGAGATATGATCAAAACAAGTTTAGGGTATAAATCTGAAGTTACTGTTTTAAACGATTTTTAGAAAATATTTAGAAGATGATTCAACAGTAGCTATAGAAGAGTTAAATGTAGCACATATCATGTAGTTTATGTGATAAAAATTTGAGCTTCTATCTCCATATAGAACTCAAGATATGGCAGTTTTGGTGAAAGTGAAGATAAAAATCAGATTTTTGAAAAATAAAGCATAATACTATTATATAAGCACTCAAAATTATATTGTATAAAATGTAAAGTTAAAACCCACTAACTCATGAATTTTATTTATATAAATATGTTAAAGGTTAAATAAGTGGACATTTTATAAAAATGGTAACTTGCTAAGTTTTATAAGTTATAAAACTATAAACTTGATTTTTACGACTTTTTCGGCTATCGCCGTAAAATTAACGTTTTTGTTAAATAAAACTTAGATGGTTGGACCCGTCTAATGAAAACTTTATAAAACTTATATACTGATATATAGACATTTATAACAAGTAAAAACCGATAAAACTCGAACTATAGGACATACGGACGTTAACGGACTAAATTAACGTTATTGGACTAATAATACAACAAAAATGGACTAAAACACTTATAAACTTATTATTGGGCTTAACTCATTTGGGCCCAACTTATAAAGTATAGATACTGATAATATAGGTATAAAATGGATTAAAACAAGTTAAAGAACATATAATAAGTTTATTGGACTTAAAACACAAAAATAGGTGAAACTAGTAAACTAGTATAAACGTTATCGACATATAACACTAAAATGAGTAAACGAGAATATGTTAACCCACTTGATCATCATATATATATAATCATCATATGTATACATAATGGTTATTTTTATAAAGTCATTGGACATGAGTCTAAGACCGATTATTATTTGTCTAGGTTTCCGTGATTGAAGCACGTACCGTACATCCAAATCGCCGATAATCGTCTTCCCACATCAACGTGAGTTCATAGCCTCGCACTCTTTTAAATGTTTTATAAATGCTTTATAAACCCGCGAGGGAGATAACATGTTAGTTTTTATAAAAGTTTGGACACCATTTGTCCAGATCGTTTGTTTATTGATTTTGGACCCGAATGATTGAATGACCCGATTGTATGACCCGATAAATGATTAATGGACCCGATAGATGAAATCAAATGGATTATTAAAGTTAGGTTATGTCACTAAAAGTCCCATTAGCATGAATTGTGAACTACCGGGAGTTGGTAGACGCTTATGCATTTAATAGTACTATTTGGGGACGATCACCCCAGTTCGCGCCTTGACGGTTGATCCCCGTCGTGCCACATTGATTGGTAAGCGAATTAATGTATGAGAAGATTTCCATAGCGTGACCTTTGTGACGACACGCTACTTTAGATGGGCAAAATTGGTATCGGGTTAGCTACCCGTTGTTGGTTTAGTAAGGTAACAATGTCATGCGGCTTATAATAATCCAAAATTAACGAAATACTAATAGACGCTCCGAATTACGATGTATTGCCTGACTAGCAATACAGGGTCACACTATTGATATTATGTTTATGTTTTGGTTTTCATAACCATATTCATATAACGGTTTTTATTTAATCTATACAACGTTGCAAAACGTATTGTATGATGTTTTTAACGACAATGGTCGTATTGTATGGTGTTTTTACGACATTGGCTCGTATAATGATTTTTAAGGCAAATGCCTATATTATGATTTTCGATAAGGATTTGTATAAAAATGATTTTGGCTATTTCATGGCCTATCAAAACGATTTGTACAAAATGATTTTCAGTAATACTTTTATACTGATATTATATTAATGGAATTTATTAAAGTCTATGAATTCACTCGGCGTTATCGCTGACCTTTTCTTTTAACATGTTTTATCTCAGGTACTTGAAGGTAATTCTCGGGAAGACGACAAGAATTCATGGCCCGCACTTAAACAATATTTTCCATTCAAATACTTTGTAAAACTTTGTATGAAATATAATGACTTGGGACCGATGTAACTTTGATATTATTGAATGGAAATGCTTTATAAATAAACGACGCGATTTTTATGCGTTGTCTATGATGTGAGTAATGTGCTATCCCGTAACACCAACTAGTCTTCCGCTGTACTGTGTTGTATAAATTTGGGGGTGTTACAGTTTGGTACCAGAGCTCTCGTTATAGAGAACGAAAGATTTTTAAAACCAAGGTTTTGAATAAAACATTTCAAAATCTTTTAAGTATAAACATTTTTCACAAAATGTCTAAAAATCTTTTGACTATAACGGTGCCGAAGAATTCCCGAGTTACCGACAAGGCCAAGACTGAGAAGTGTTATTTTAATATATATATAACTTGGATTATATATATATGATTTAATTTTATTACATGATTGTTTGATGATTATTTTGATTTTTATACGAGGTATTTATACGACGTCGATTGTCACAAGTAACCCTAAATCCCCTAGTAAATTAATCGAAGCTATTCTCGTAGGAATTCTAGCTATCCTAGATCTAAACCAAGTTGTGGATATTTATGATCCCAACAAATGGTTGATATTCATAGAAGTGTAGACATTAGTTGATTGTGATATTGAAAAAGAATTGGCGAGATTAAATCTGATATCGATGTCATGACGATCTTTTCTTATAGAGTGGAGTTTGATAAAACATTACCACCTAGAAAGATGTCATCTGATTCGTTGTCACCCAATTCTTAAATTTGAAATCGAAAGGGTGAATGTTGCACTTGAGGCTGTTATTGGAACCATTACCCAAAAGCCTCATGCCACTAATACCTTTCCGAGAAGTCTAAGTTGAATGATCAAGTCATTTCATATTAATGACTCATTTGATAATTGTTGTTGTAAGAGCTAATAGGATTGGAAATTAAGTGTTGATTTATATTGAGATTGTATTGCCTTTACAAGGCCGAAGAATAAGATTGAAAGTATTGGAGATTGAAGTAGGATATCGACTTGAGTATAAAATTGGTTGAAACTTGAATAAAGTATAATTTAACCTGTATGGAATATGAGATTATTAAGAGGAAGTCGTTAAGTTCTGTGATTGAATTATAAGGTTTTAATTGATTGTTGATTCGTGTTAAGTGTTGTTCCTAGGCCATTGTCCAATAATGAGGATGCCCAGTGTCCAGGAAATAAATTGAAGAAATCTTCTTCTGAATTGGGACCGATGGATCTTCCGGGACATGTGGAATGCCTAATGACTCTTGTAGATTAGTATTCATTGTGGTATCTTTTAAAAATAATCCCTAACCTAACTGAGACATCAGTTGGTAGGATGAGTTCTGAGAATTGTATGACATAGTGACACGTAATGTGTTACGGTACAATTTTGACTTGTTTGTGATTTACGAAAAGACTACCTTTGATTGCTAAATTCTACATGTATCGATGTTATCTATCCTTTATTGCTTCATCCTAATGTTCGCATTAGTGATGCAACCATTGAACAAGTATTCATCTTGAATTGAGTTACGTTGTGGATTATTCTTTTGAGTGCCATCGAGATCATGAATCTCATGATTAATTGGCTAAGCTCATTTCCTATCATATCATAGTTAATTCTTGGTGAACAAGCTTTCATCACTCTTTTGCAGATCACTCATTGTTTTTATAAAGTTAGAACGGTATCCTTTGAGAAAATTTAATTTTCATCACAATAAGGATTATTCAAGGTAAGATTTATAAGTGATTGATATCAAAATGAAGTTGTTTATAAGACGCTTTGGAAACTTAATTGTTTTCATAACAAGGAAAATCTTTGTAAATTTATTTTGATTCTTATTTAAGAATTAAGCATGTAAATGTTTTTATTATAAACATAATGATAAAATTTTGACGAACTGAGTATTGCATCGTTAATCTTGAAATTGTATATAGTTGCGCGCCTACATACAATTTGGAATGGACTATGCAAGACTGATTAGTAGTCACCATAAAACTAATGAATAAACACTACATTTTCTGTGAGGATTGTGAAAGATTAAATTTTAATGAGATCTGCAAGAAGTGAAAAATAAGGACATAGTGTTAGGGACACCTACATATGTGCCTGTAACACCTATTCTTCTGAGTCGAATTTACTCATCTGTGGAAATTGTCTTATTTGACAATTGACAATTCTTTCTTGTCCAATTCTCCCGTAGTGAGATTCTTAGGAAAAGTATTTGATTACCGAGTGTTGATAACCGACTGGATGTATCGACGTTCTTTTCATTTCTTTTGATTTGATTTCATTTGAATGACCTGGGTAATGATCCGAGGAGCTTTCGAATGCGTAATCAAATTCTGAAAACATGGGATATATTCATATTCGTTAAATGTTTTCGTCTATATCTGATTTGAAATTCTCTCGCGTAAATTATGCGTTGACCTTACTCTTTTTATGGTAGTTGTGTCTCCATATATCCTTGAATTTGTGAAAGATTATGAATTATTATTAGTCTTTTGAGAAGTTCACATCTTATCGGCGGTAATGAAACTGGAAAGTTGATAATGCCGGTAGAATGGATTGATTGATTATGACATGACGACATTGTCTTAATTGATGGGAACTCGAGTAGAATTCCCCTAAATGATAAGATGTTGATTATCAAAAGTGATCTAAATAATTATTGATGGATGATCATATCTTGTATTTAGACTTGAAATTATACCGTGAATGGTTGTGAATTAGTCATAGATATTATAATCTAGAAGAACCTAATATGAAATTATTAAAAGATGTTTTCGTTATCTGAAACTTTAGGAGGTATTTGTTGATGAATTACCTAGACTTTTGCTATTAAGGCAAGATTGAAATTGGTATTGATTATATTCCCGGTGCTGCACCCGTGGCATATGCACTGTACGTCAGCACCATCTGAATTTAAGGAATTACCGTACAACAGAGAGAGTTGTCGGAGAAAGATTTTATTATACCAAGCCTGTCATCCTGAAGAGCTATGGTGTTATCTTTCCTTATATTTATAGATTACTGTGACTGAGTAAATTGACAATCGAAGACGATATCCATAACTCGAAATGGAAGATTTGTTCGATCATTTACAAGGTTCTAGCATTTGTTTATAAGATTTGATCCATAGCATGGTTATCATCAACTTCGCATCTGCGAAAGAGATTATCTATTCCAATCACTACATTCGGTGCTTGTAATGAACATTATGAGTTCCACGTGATGTCGTTTGGATTGACAATGCACATGTAGTATTCATAATTATGATGAATCACGTGTGTAGGCCGTAATTTGATAAATTCATGCTCGTGATCATTAAGGACTATATGTTTGTTTATCAGAATAAGAATGAGTTAATAATTATTTATAGACTGCCCTGAATTGGCCGAACAGTGTAAACCTGAACCTTGAATAATTAACACGTGACTAAAGACTTGAACCTTTACATGATTTAACCATGTGATTAATAGACAATGGAATATAAATTGACTCTTCAAAAATTAAGAGCCCTTTTAAGACTTTGGATATTACCAAAAAGAAATGGAAATATGTTTTGACAAATGTTTTAACAAAGGATTTTAAGGGATTATTCCCTTATACACAAACCAATTAACTAAACTTCCGTTTAGGGGTAAATGTTTGTGTATACTTCTAGACAAATTAAGAAGAATTGAGGAAACTATATAATTTATGACTTGAAATTTGAAACGAAAATTTTTGCTTTTCAACTAAGAAAATTTTGACCAAAGTATAAACAAAGGTTTTTCAAACATTTACGAATCTTAATAATCATTTTCGATAAATCAACAAAAATCGTGTTAATTAAATTCAAATTTATTTTGAACATTTTATATAATTGGTCGAACTAAGAAATTTAAAATTTTTACGTTTACGTTTCATAAAAATTAACTAATAATTACTTAATTAATTATAATAATTATCGACGCCTTAGACACCGGATTGAGAAAAACTGATAAAAATGATAGTTGAGACGAAACTGAAACCTAAAGAATATGAAGAAAGAATTTTGACTAAATAAAGTTATGATATTTATTTCATCAGGAGAAAGTGAACGTAATTACTGACGCTTAATATATAAAGAATACCTGAGTGAATTATGGACACGATAATTGTATCATCATGAGGGGTGAATACAGGTACCAACACATTATGTATAAAAGATAAAGAACCAATTAGGACTTGTTCTTTAATAATGAAGGTGCAAAATAAATTGCCAAACGATATAAAAATAAACGATGGTTGTAAGAAGGATACTATAAATAATAAAAAGAGATTCGCGGTTAATATGAACCATTAGAATTGAGAAGCCGATAAAGTTAAATATTGTAAAGACCACTTATGGTTATATAAATATGGAGATTGTGAGATATAGTTATGTTGGAATTTGTAAGTATAAGTATTATATGTATGTCATTTTTGACTAAAAGTATCTTTGTCTGAAGAAGTTGTACTAATGGAAAATTATGAAGGCAGACATCGCCTCATACTTTAATAAACGTCTAGCTATTGCAAAGGTCATCATCTGAATTTGATTCGATTTGGGTCATCGTCGACAGACTGACCAAATCTGCTAATATCATTCCCGTTAATGATAAATGCAAAAGAGTTATGTAAACATAGTGTGCCTGTATCGAACATCTTTATCAAGATCCTCGCTTCGCATCGAATTTCTAGAGATTTGCTTAGAAATCATTGAGAACGAACCTTGATGAGAGTACTATGTACCACCCCAAATCGAAGGGACGAGGTAAAGTAACGATACAAAGTAATATAAGTGCTGTTTTATGTTTGAATGATTGACCTTTGGTAATAGACCGTATAATCGTTTTCCTTTGGAAGGATTATCATTAATAATTATCGTATTAGGATCGAGATCGAATCTTGTTAGGATCTGAATCTTAGAGCATCTGTAAGCAGGAGTTGAGATGAAGACACCCGACATACACCCACTGTGAGTTGGACATGTCTTTTAGGTTTAAGGTTTCCTATGATGGCGAACCTATCCTTGCAAAATACCCGACCCGCGAGATCTGAAATGATTATTGAAATTAGGATCTGATTATTGACAGCCGGTAGTGGGCAAGAGGTTATGTGAAAGTGAAATGTAGATCTTGAAGTGCCAAATGGGTAGCGAAGTTATGCCACAATTTTTAAACTTGGGAAAATGAATTCATGATCTGACAAATCATGGGATATAAGTCCCCGTTGTTTGGGACCATTGAGATGATGTAAAAGTTGGGATTGAAAGGCATATAAGCTGGATCTACCCTAGGACTTCAAAGACTGCGTGAATTATGTTTCGAAAATCGAACTTGATGGAATATCTATCAAGTGAGAATCTGATTATTCTTAGTAGAGCTTAGATCGGCGAAAAGTTGCATTCATCAAAAACCCGTGAACATCATGGATAGAGAAAGTAAGTCAACATTAAGCCTGATCTTATTCCCGTAGTTACGTTTGATGAAACTCGCGTATTGTAATGAATTGCACTTGTAAGAAAGGACCGAATGTGGAAGAAATACCCACATGGCTTTAACTTTATAAGAAGCGAGTAGTAAGGTAAGATGATCTTTGAGGACAAAGATCCTGTTTAGGGGTAAATGCTGTGACAATCCGTCAATTTACGATTGATATTTTATTCTCAATATTATTTAAAAACAATTTATAATATGAACTCACATATTTTTGGGAAGAAATTTTGATTTACGTCTTGGAGTAGCATCGACTACGTCTAAACCGGAGGATTCAACGTTACGTGCTTACGTTTACATACACCGTCTTTGGTGACAGTCCGACATTTCAGAAAATAAATTTGTCCATAAATATTATTTTGGAGTTTTAAATTTGAGTTGGTTCATAAACTCACAAATTTACGAGAAGAAACTAGGACTTACGATTTTATTTTAACGTCCTTTACGACTAAACCGGAAACCTTAGGATTACGTATTTACGTTTTCGAACTCCGTTTTTGATGAAACAATTTTTATTGGATTCGTTTTATGACGTTGATTCATAATTTATAAAAACGTTTTTCGTAAAACGACCCGAGGGCACGCAAATCGAGGAAACTAGAATCGAGGAGTACCCGTAATATAATTGGGGATGAGACAAGTGGGACACTTGTCCCACCCCCAAAACCGTCCAACAACAAGTTACAACACACCAAATAGGTGTCCAATTTTACACATAAAGCTTACACTTGTAAGCTAAGCTTACAAGTGAAGCTACTTCCAACTAGCTAAACAACTAGAAAATACCACTTTCCCATTTCCATACATGCAAACAACACACACTTTCTCTCTTCTTCTCCATATGTGCCGTCCACTTTATCACCATAAACACCTCATTCATACAAAATTCAACCACAAATCCTATGTTATTTACATATATGTTAATCTCCATCCAAAAAGATGAAGATTGGTGTAAGTTATAACATCAAAGGAGGAGTTTCCATGGAGTATTAGGGCTGATTTTCCACAAGGTTTCTATGAAGAATGGTGGTCATGAAGGTGGTCTTGGTGCATCATAAGTTTCTCCATCCAAAACCATGCCAAACTCATAACCTACATCAAGTTGGTGGTATAAAGATTGTCCTCCTCAACTTCTTGTTATTTTGATTATGTAAACATGTATTTTATTTCCTATTGTATATATTTATGATGATTATATGATGATAAAAATGTTATGTGGGGATTTGTTGTTGATAGTCATGGATAAAAAGGTGAAAACCCATAAGAAACAAGGTTAAAATCTTGGTTAAATTTGATGGCTGTATAAAACAGTAAAGAAGTAAGTCATAAACTGATAAAATGATGAAGTGGAATATATTTACAGTAAGCTATGGGTCTTGTACACATGTGAGAGTTGGCCATGCAATGGAATCAAAGTAATGAGTGAGATATGATCAAAACAAGTTTAGGGTATAAATCTGAAGTTACTGTTTTGGACGATTTTTAGAAAATATTTAGAAGATGATTCAACAGTAGCTATAAAAGAGTTAAATGTAGCACATATCATGTAGTTTATGTGATAAAGATTTGAGCTTCTATCTCCATATAGAACTCAAGATATGGCAGTTTTGGTGAAAGTGAAGATAAAAATCAGATTTTTGAAAAATAAAGTATAATACTATTATATAAGCACTCAAAATTATATTGTATAAAATGTAAAGTTAAAACCCACTAACTCATGAATTTTATTTATATAAATATGTTAAAGGTTAAATAAGTGGACATTTTATAAAAATGGTAACTTGCTAAGTTTTATAAGTTATAAAACTATAAACTTGATTTTTACGACTTTTTCGGCTATCACCGTAAAATTAACGTTTTTGTTAAATAAAACTTAGATGGTTGGACCCGTCTAATGAAAACTTTATAAAACTTATATACTGATATATAGACATGTATAACAAGTAAAAACCGATAAAACTCGAACTATAGGATATACGGACGTTAACGGACTAAATTAACGTTATTGGACTAATAATACAACAAAAATGGACTAAAACACTTATAAACTTATTATTGGGCTTAACCCATTTGGGCCCAACTTATAAAGTATAGATACTGATAATATAGGTATAAAATGGATTAAAACAAGTTAAAGAACATATAATAAGTTTATTGGACTTAAAACACGAAAATAGGTGAAACTAGTAAACTAGTATAAACGTTATCGACATATAACACTAAAATGAGTAAACGAGAATATGTTAACCCACTTGATCATCATATATATATAATCATCATATGTATACATAATTGTTATTTTTATAAAGTCATTGGACATGAGTCTAAGACCGATTATTATTTGTCTAGGTTTCCGTGATTGAAGCACGTACCGTACATCCAAATCGCCGATAATCGTCTTCCCACATCAACGTGAGTTCATAGCCTCACACTCTTTTAAATGTTTTATAAATGCTTTATAAACCCGCGAGGGAGATAACATGTTAGTTTTTATAAAAGTTTGGACACCATTTGTCCCGATCGTTTGTTTATTGATTTTGGACCCGAATGATTGAATGACCCGATTGTATGACCCAATAAATGATTAATGGACCCGATAGATGAAATCAAATGGATTATTAAAGTTAGGTTATGTCACTAAAAGTCCCATTAGCATGAATTGTGAACTACCGGGAGTTGGTAGACGCTTATGCATTTAATAGTACTATTTGGGGACGATCACCCCAGTTCGCGCCTTGACGGTTGATCCCCGTCGTGCCACATTGATTGGTAAGCGAATTAATGTATGAGAAGATTTCCATAGCGTGACCTTTGTGACGACACGCTACTTTAGATGGGCAAAATTGGTATCGGGTTAGCTACCCGTTGTTGGTTTAGTAAGGTAACAATGTCATGCGGCTTATAATAATCCAAAATTAACGAAATACTAATAGACGCTCCGAATTACGATGTATTGCCTGACTAGCAATACAGGGTCATACTATTGATATTATGTTTATGTTTTGGTTTTCATAACCATATTCATATAACGGTTTTTATTTAATCTATACAACGTTGCAAAACGTATTGTATGATGTTTTTAACGACAATGGTCGTATTGTATGGTGTTTTTACGACATTGGCTCGTATAATGATTTTTAAGGCAAATGCCTATATTATGATTTTCGATAAGGATTTGTATAAAAATGATTTTGGCTATTTCATGGCCTATCAAAACGATTTGTACAAAATGATTTTCAGTAATACTTTTATACTGATATTATATTAATGGAATTTATTAAACTCTATGAATTCACTCGGCGTTATCGATGACCTTTTCTTTTAACATGTTTTATCTCAGGTACTTGAAGGTAATTCTCGGGAAGACGACAAGAATTCATGGCCCGCACTTAAACAATATTTTCCATTCAAATACTTTGTAAAACTTTGTATGATGTATAATGACTTGGGACCGATGTAACTTTGATATTATTGAATGGAAATGCTTTATAAATAAACGACGCGATTTTTATGCGTTGTCTATGATGTAAGTAATGTGCTATCCCGTAACACCAACTAGTCTTCCGATGTACTGTGTTGTATAAATTTGGGGGTGTTACACTTTCATTTTGCTTTCCCCAACTCACAAGAAGAACAAAGATGGTCTTTGACGATTTTTATTTAACTTAGGAAGACCGGTCAGAATATCATTCTTTGAAAGCAAGTTGATGGTGTCAAAGTTGAGATGTGACAATCGTTGATGCCATAACCATGCTTGAGATGATGAATCTTTAGCCATTAAGAAAATTGGATTAGTTGAAGATGTGTCTTGAAGAGTTACTATGTAGAGATCAGAACCACGAGAACCTGTAAGAAGGTCATTCCCATGGTGGTCTCTAACATAGCAAGTAGTTTTCCGAAAAGCCACTTCCAAATCTGCATCACAAAATTGACCAACCGAGAATAAATTGTGAGTCAGTCCTTCGAGGTAATAAACCCTTTTGATAGTGAGATTTCCTTGAACCAAATTGCCATATCCAAGTATCGGTGATAACTGATCATTTTCAAACCACACCGTACCTATACACTTCTCCACGAAGTTACTGAGAAGCTTGAGATTGCCCGTCATGTGCTTTATGCACCCGAAGTCCATGATGAATAGAATGATTTCGACGACCTGCATAAGAATTAGGAGACAATGTATCATTTGACAAATGGGAGCCCTTGATAGAGACGGGTTCTAAGATATTAGTGGGCCTAGATGCAAATCCTAGGGGCAAGCTGATATTCACAGACCCAATTACTAAAGTGGTTAACTTAGGTACCCATTTGTATCCAGGTGGTGTAAATCTTGAATACCCCCATTTACATGTCCTAATCATGTTCTCATGAAGCTTTTTTTAACCTGTTTTGTTATTCTAACGCACTTAGTTTCTTAAGTGGTTGAGCAGTGGATTGGTTCAAGGTTCTTGTGGGTTTTCTAGTACTAGTGGGCATAAGAATAGGCTTCCTAGTTCTAGCATTCACACCATTATGACAAAAAGCACAAGCATCATGATTGAAAGTACGGACACATTTTCCACATTTAACACAAGCAAATTCAACATTCGAAGTCTTAACATTCAAACTGTGATTACATGCAGTTACAGACGTTTTATTCTTAGAAAACTTAAAATTCCTACGGTGGTCTTCTACTTCCATCTTCTTCCCTTGACTATTGTTAGGCATGACCTTATCTTGCATTCTAGTGCTCTTAAGCTGTGGTCCGCTAACGCTAGTAGTGGGAATTACTCCTGTAGAAGAAGACACACGTTGACTAGTTTTCTTAATATTCTAAGGTAACCGCGATGTTCTAGTTTGATTGGGCCTAGTGTTCATCTTATACATTCCTGGTGCTATCACATTTGTGCTCTTATCAGTTCCTAGCTTTAGGCGAAGTCTGTGGGGGTTTTCCCAAAACAGATGATTTAGGGCATTTAACCGCATTCGGTTGACGAACGGCAGGTGTTTTACCCAAAGCAGGCTTTCCTTTCATTTTTCAATGAGTTTTTGTAACTCACTAATGGCTATGTCCCTTTCTTGTAGCTGAGCTTTCAAACCATTTATTTCGAAACATTTTTCATTAAATTGACGAAACGAAGAAGCTGCAAGTTCTTGACACTTTTTATGATTATGAGATTTTTCACCACTTTGTAAAGCAAGTTCAAAGGAAATGGTGTGTTTCTCTAGTTTGGGAAAACTTTTTGAAAGTTTGTTATATGACTGAATTTGTTTCGAAAGCTCAACTTCAAGAATTTGACATTCCGCGTCCGTTTCTGACACTAGACATGCTACATGACAATATTGATCACGATCGGTATACACACCAAGTATAGCGTTCATATGGTCAGCATAATAGTATTCCTTAGAAAGTCGATCAATTTCGTTTGAAAGTTGGTGTTATTGTGTCTTTAATTTAGTTTGAAGAAAATCATCTTCATCCTCAAGAGATTTAACTTATCTTAAATCAGTTATCTTTTCCTCAGTGAGATCTTTATAAAACATTTCCACATTATTTGAAAGATCATCGATGGTTGGAACAATACATTTTTGAATGACGACTTCTACTTGTGGGTTAGGTTTAATATTCCAAATGATATCTCTAGAAACTTTTTTATAATCAACGACACCTTTGTACAAATTTAAAACCCCTTGTTTTATAAACTCAAATTGCTGAACACTTTTACTTTTCTCATCCCATTTACGTTTTTCATCCGAAATTTGTTTTTTTAACAAAATTAATTGGTTTTTGAAACCCCTTTTTAAAGAAACTTTCTTTTCTGTTTCATGACTCGTAGGTGGAACATTTATAAAAAACTCTTGTTCTTTTGAAAGTTCTTTTTGAGGAACAAACTTAATATGATGATTAGAATCAGAATGGTTTATCAAATCACTTAAGTTAGATCGACTTTGTTCGTGATGACGAATGATTCCGTCGCAGTCAGGGGAAAGCATAAGTGCAAGATTATCATTATAACAACTGATATCATAAAGAGCAGGCTTAATACTTTGACCTTTCTTGAGATATTCAAGCTTAACAAAACTCGTCTTCATATTTCTATTGAGCATGTTCATAGTTTGAATAGATTGACCCGTTTTTTAAAAAATATTGTTTAACGTTTTGACTCTCTTTTTCAAAGCAAGAACCTTTTCAATATCCTCTTCTTCACGAGTTTTATAAAGCTCAGTTTGTTCTTTGTTAACTGACTCTAATTCAGAAATCTGGAGTTTTTGTAGAAGCAGTTGTTCTTCAAGTTTCGATATCTTTTCTTTTGACATATGAATTTCATGTGTTACTTCAGAACAATATTGTTCGTTGAGCACCTTAAGTTCATATACCAAACCATTAGCTATAGCAACTCGTCCGTCAGCTTCTTTTACATAAAAACACTCTTTAATCCTGTCTATCTCCTCGGCTAAGGATGCGTTTGCTTGCTTTAAACGTTTATTAGCCTCTTTGTTTTCTCAATTTCATGTTTCGAAGTATCAATAATAGACGCAAGCAAATCACGGTCCTCATCCGATTCAAGTATCCTGAGCAGCATTATCGTCATCATTACACATATGTTGTGAATCCGTAGAGATATTGCTATACTCCGTGTCCATTACATATGTGTCATTGATGCTTTCGGGTTGCTCAGGATGTCGTCGTTCATTAGCAAACATATTATTGTTATCGTATGCTGGTACCTTTTCAATTGGCTTAGTATCAAAGATAGGTCCAGAATTGTCAGCATTCTCTGGAATCACTTCTTCAATCTTTGCCGTCACGCTAATCAACTTCATCTGCTATGAGTGGAATCCCTGCTTATTCTTTCTTACACAGCAACATCTTTTCCTTGTGATGTGCAGAATCCTTAACCCGTTTTGGCTTCTTGCATTCTCTAGCCATGTGCCCAAATCCCTTGTAGCTGAAGCATTGAATCCCAGTCTTTTGCACAACCAGAGTGCCTAAAGTATCTCTAGCCCCAACTTGATTTGGCATCTCTGATTATTATACCTTGCTTGACGATCATACCTTGGAGTATTGTCTACATCCTTATATGTAGCATGGATGATGATCTGAGGTTGTTGTTGGTAGGTTTGTAGATCTTCTTATATGTTGTGGTGAGTAAAGATATGAGTTCCTCAATCTTCTTGTCCCTTGAAGTTTGTTCATCGTCACTGTCTTCATCTAACTCGGTGTCATACTTTGGAGGTGGAGTGGGGACAACTGCTTTTGCTTTGTTTCTAGCAGTTGCTAGAGATTTGGTGGATGAGCTTGATGACCTTGAGGAATGAGAAGTTGCTTGTTGACGATGAACGGGTTGTTTTGAAGTAGCAGCCACCAAAGCAATAGAGTTAGCAGTCCGTTCTGCCTTTTCAGCCCTAAGTTCATTCACTTCATTCTGATGTTGTTTCAAGATATCAGAAAGTTTGTGATAAGAGATAGTCTTTATATCTTCCCTTTCTTTAACAAAAGTACAAACATTTGCCATTCCGGTTTGAGTTGAAGTAAAAGCTGAACATTGGCATGATGATTGGAGTTGGTGCACTGATTTCTGACAAGTTCATTCATCATTTTGTAGAATCTCGAGTAATATGAGTTAATGGATTCACCATCTTTGGATGTGAATTTTCCGAACTCCCAAAGTAGATTAGTCTCGAGATCTTGAACATTGATCGACTCGCCTTGCTTCAATAGATGAACTGCATTCCATATTCCCATAGCATTAGGACATGCAGCAACCGTGGAATAGATATCGTTATCAATCCCAGTGAGTATGTACTTCACGGCATCAGCTTCAGCTCGGATAAGTTTCCGTTTCTTCGGAGGACATGTGTCGAAGTTCTACATGGCTCTTGTAGTTGATGTAGTACCATCTGCATTATGTGTGGTAGTTGGTCTAAATTCAAAGACGGGAGGTGCATTTTCAAGGCAATGACGAAGAGCAGTTCAGTTCTCTTTAGTGTCGAGAAATCTCAGGAAACGAGAGCTCCACTGAACGTAGCAACCGGCTGTTAGCACAGGTGGATAACCGTTACCACCTTGTTCCAAACGAACTTGATTAGCGTTCGTATTGTTGTTGGTTGACATGGTTAATGCTTATGAATGGAATAGAGATCTTAGTATATTTGTTGTGATGAGGTGTGGTTGAAATTTCGTAGCGATCCAAGATGCTTCAGTCCGACAATAAATTCCGTAGTCCGACAAAACGGTAGATAGAAAAATTATATATCACGAAATTTTGAAATCGAGTTAGAAATATCCAAAAACTAGTATAGAAAAAATTTGATTTTACTTGTCCTAAAAATTTTAACTCTTTTTAAATTTTTTGGTAAACTATGATCCGGGACTAATCTAGATAGTGGCTAAGTCTAAAAAGTACTCGAACAAAATTTTGCAATGTTATAATCTCGCAATAATGAAGATCTCGGAATATTGCAAAAGATCTCGCAATAACTCAAATCTCAATAACTCAATGTTGCGAAAATAGAAGATCTCGCAATAATTCAAATATTGTGAAAATAGAATATTCCACAATAACTCAAATATTGCGAAAACTGAAGATTCTGCAATAACTCAAATAATGCGAAAATTAAAGATTCCGCAATAACTCAAATATTGCGGAAATGGAAGATTCCGCAATAACTCAATATTGCGAAGAAAGATTCCGCAATAACTCGAAACTTTCCGCAACCAGTTTTTTAAACCCTAATTCTTGTGAAGATGAAGATTCCGCAATAATGGATAAGATTCCGCAATAATGGTAAAAAAACGTGGTTTTTTTGCCAAAATCAAGCCAAACGCCCTAAAATTTTGTGTTTTTGGACGATCCCAAAGTAACCAAATCCCTACCACAACTATGTAGGAGATTTCTAAACCACAAAACACACAAAACACATCTGAGACGTGGGTTTAAGGGATCAAAATCACTAGAAATATGTAAATAACACCACAAAACCAATCAATCACCTATCCACTAGAGGCTCTTGATACCAAATGTTAATCCCAATTATCCATAACACAAGATATTTAGAGAGAGAAAGAGAATAAAGTTAGATAGAGAAAAGAGAGAGAATGGTGGAAGGTATATACTTTTAGAGAGAGAAAGTAAATGAACCAACACCCTCTTTCACACATAGAAGAGGGTATATATACCCACGACAATATTAGTTTAAGGTCCAAGCCCAGTTAACCCGACTAACCTATTACTAAGCAAGACATTTAATGACTAAGATTACCTATTACATTCTTATACGACTATATAAAATATAGGGCTAACAAGTTGAGACTTTTCATTATTGCGAGTTGAGACTTTCCAATTATTGCGAGTTGGGATTTTCCAATTATTGCGAGTTGGGATTTTCTAAAATTGTAAGTTGGAATTTTTTAATACTGCGAGTTAGGATCTTCTAATATTGCGAGTTAGGATTATTTAATATTGCGAGTTGAGGAAATTTTTCAATATTGCGAGTTGAGACTTTTTCATTATTGCGAGTTGAGGTATTAAACTTTTCCCAATTGATAACTACCAGTATTGCGAGTTAAGGTTTTAACTTATTCCGAATTGAGAAATTTTTTCAACTTATTGCGAATTGGGGCTTTGAATTATTCCGAATTGGTAACAATTATTCCGAGATCAATATTCCAAAATGAGAAATTTTCAATATTTCCGAAATTGTAGAAAAACGTGAATTAGAAATTTTTTAACAATCGTGAGTTATTTGGTCTAGGAGATTTTGGTTTCTCAAGAATATGTAATTATGGGATTTAATCAACTTTTTATCACTAATCAAGAAATCAAGAACATCCACGGTTTATTCGATGGTTTATAAAATCCCGCAAATTTATTTTTCGGTTTCTCCACGAATTGAAAACTCCGTATTGTTCTTTCGACAACAAGCACATTTACTTTCTATCATTGTTCGATCAACGTTTGTAAATCTTAATTATTGAAATGTAGTATACTTCTCTTACGGATAACTCCATCCTCTCGGGTACGGATAATCGTCCAACAATGTTGGTGAAGGAAATGTACGAGGCATGGACGTCTAGAATGGAACGTTATATGATGATCGTGATAATGGACATCTCATTTAGGGATCGGTTCAAAAAGAACCATTTGATTATGGTACCGTGACGGAGGGTACGGTTACTCGTGCTCGCACAATGGCTGACTTGTCCGGAGATGATAAAATTTGAGCTAAGTGTGATATCAAGCTAGCACTACCATTCTCCAAGGTCTTCCTCTAGATGTCTACAAACTCGTGATTCATAACAAAGTTACCAAAGCGTTATTGGAGAGAATTCTCACTTTGATGCAAGGCACCTCGTTAACTCAACAAGAAAGAGAGTGTAAGAAAAAAACCCTAGAAAACTCTCTCTACTCTTGGTGGTTCCCAGCCTCCACTTATCCTTTTCCGGTCATGATCCCTATCTATTATGATCTCTAAACCTCATTCTCATATCTAAGTCTTTTTGATTATGTGTTTATTCATCTACCGTACTTATGTATTCTTTTGATTCTTATTAGGGTTTCTATCTATTTTCGATAGATGAAGCTTTATTCAGATCATTGGATTATGATACATTTCTGGTTATGAGTGGCATGGATTAAAACATTCTATTTGGGTAATAGGTTTGTGTTCTTATTAATTAGGCTTGTGATTGTGAATTAGGGTAAGTGGTGGTTGTGCATTTTTCCACATTGTTATATAATGAAATCATCAATGAGATTGGTGGTCCTTTATCCTTAATATTGTATTGTTTATGCGATCAAGTTCTCTAGGGTTTTGTTGATTGTTATAATATTATTAAGGGCTTGCTGGTGCTTTAAGGGGACGCTCGATTCAGTCTATAAAACCCTTAGCGGCCCCTTGTTTTAGGGTTTCGCGTATTAGCGTTTTGGTTTCTTTTCCCCTCAACATGACGTTGCTTTTTTAGGGTTTCTTTTATGCCCGGTGAACATTCTTGTTTCCCTTAAAACCTTAGGTCTTAGGGTTTCGGATTCTGCTTCTTATTATTAGGGTTTGGTGTTTGCGGGCATAGGTGGTTGATCCGATTTTGTGGATTGAATATCTTGTAGATCACCATTGCGTTTGAGATGTATTTTGTAGCCGGTATATGTCGTCCTATATGTGGTTTTAGGGCTGCATGTATGGGGTGATAGGGACAGTGTAGCTGTTATGCTATGTTCGATGTGTTGTGTGGTGGTAGGTTTTGAGAGAGGTGCTTCTTGGTCGAAAAATCTTCAAGCTCATATGGAAATACCTTAGTGTTGGTTGGTTTCGCCTTGCTGTATTGCTGGTGGGTGGCTTCTAATCTAATGGCGTATGGTTTTTGGATGTAGGGAGGTGTGTTTCTCTATAGTCCTCGGTCTTCATGTTGGCTGATATTGTCCCTGCGTATTGAATCTGATCCCTTGTTTGACGGTATCAACAAGGTAGTGTGAAGACATATGTACGGTATGGGTTGAGATTGTCATGATTTAAAGGAGTCGTTGTGTTTCCTTTTGCTATTGTACCTGCGTCATGTGGTTCTTTGGTTTTCACTTTGGTGTGGTGCATGGTTGCTCATCAAATTGATCTTTCTCTGGAATACACTGATTAAAACACATGTTGATGTGTTTATGGGCAGAATGCAGGTTTTACCTATCATCGAGATGGTGTATGTTGATGTCTAATCTTATGTCTCGTATTGTGTGTCCAGTGAATTTGAGGTTTAAGTTAGGGTTTGGGATGTAATCGTTTTATTTTTAATATTCCTCACTTAATGTTTGTAGACCATAAGAATGGTTTGTCATTCTTATTAGGTCATTAGTTGTTGCACAAATTAGTGCATAGTTGTGCCTATGTAACGGGCTGAGATGTAGAACTTCATCTACATCCATTGTACTTCAATGTTTTTTGGTGTAATATAATTTACCGGGTTGAAGCCTTTTACCCAAAAAATGAGAGTGTAAGCTATATGACACGTTTGATAAGTTTGCCTACGTTCCAGGGATTACTATTTAAGATTACTTTATTGATGAATGAGCTTATTATTTTTGACATGAAGATACCATCGTTTCAGCTCAACACCAAATATTTGAATACTCTTCCTCCCGAACGGAGCAAGTTTATGACGGATGTTAAATTGGTTAAGGATTTGCACTAAACCAACGTGGATCAACTTCAAGCTTATCTTCAACAACACGAATGCTACGTGTTAGAGATTCGGTTGTCAAAACCTCAAGTTTATGATACACTTTCCATGATTGCTACTCATCAAATGACTCCTCAACACAACTTGCCTTACTCTTATCAACAACCATCATATATGCAGCAACCACAACACACCTATCAGCAACCACCACAACCATCATATCTACCACAAATGATGCCATAGCATGCAATTCAACAACAAAGTGTGCTATAAGAACCTTATACACAACAACTATCACATCATGCATCTCCATCACAATATATCACTTCTCCAATGGGCTATACTCCTCAGCAATGATATTTTCCAATTGAAGCACCACAAGCACAAGCCTTGTATTCTAATGAACTTCCAGCAATCCAAGTACCGGTTCTTACTGCAAATGATTATCCAACTAATGTTTTAAATCATCTTACTGCCTACTTGTCAAAACATGTTTCAAATAGAGTATTTCCACCCACGAACAATCAGCTCCGCACATCTTCAAATCCTCGCCAACAAGCTACTATTCAAGACAGTCAAGTGATAGTTCAATCTATTATACAAAATTCATTGGGACCAACTATAAGAACCGTGAATGCTCAAGCTGTTAATACTCAAGCGAGTGGAAATGGAAGTTTTATTGGTCCTCAAAAGGTTGTGACTTGCTACAATTATCGAGGACAAGGTCACATCGCAAAGAAGTGTAGTCAGCCGAAAAGGAGAAGGGATGCATCATGGTTTCATGAGAAGATGTTCTTGGTCGAAGCTCAATCAAAGAGAAAGATTTTGGATTCGGAGGAGTTAGTATTTCTTGCAGACCCAGGGGCAGCAGATAATGAAGGCATTAACGTCGTTTCTACCTCTAATGCAGCATATCAAACGGGTGATCTTGATGCATATGATTTGGACTACGTTGAGCTTCACTCAGCCTAAGCTGCTCTCGTTGCTAAGCTTTCTTACTATGGTTCTAATGTCGTCAATGAGGTACCAACCACAACCAATGATATTCATGATAATCCACATCAAGTTGGGCATGAAAAAAATAACCCTAAACAACCTTCGGTAAATAGTAATTTAAATGGTGGGGTATCCAATCCTTCATATTTGATTGAAACTTAACCAAATGCTACGACGGGTATGGAATCTTATGCTCAACATGATTTGGTAATGGTGCCTAAACATATAATTGATAATATGAATGTGGATGTCCGACAAACCATAGATATGAATGCCACCCTATCCGCTGAGCTTGCGCTGTATAAAGAAAAGGTCAAAACTTTTGAAATGGTTCCTCAAGCAGAGAAAATAACTTATTCTAAATTTGACCAATTTCGTTTTAAAAGGATAGAACACTTAAAATAAATAGAAACATTAAAAGCTAGTATTTCTAATGAATTAAAAGAAAAAGAGTCGGTTGTCAATAATTTTTAAAAACTTATGACGGATTTTGAAACTCTCGAGTCTAAAAAGGTTGAAACGAAAATTAATGCTACCAAACTTCTAAAAATGAGAGATCAACAGCTTTTACAACACTATTCTTCTAAAAAAACGTTTCATTTATTAACTACATCATTTAAGGAATTAGAACTTAAGCGTCTTTGAGATTTACCACCTAATCCGGGTTATGCAAAACAAACTCAGCAAAAAAATTTCTAGAGTTTATGATGCGACCCAACTTCGTAAATCGAAAGAGGATCCATATGTTCATGATGATGTGGAGACAATGTCAATTACGGAAGAAAGTCGATAAAAATGCTTTCGATAAATCTTTAAAAGTTTGATTACGATAAGCATAATAAAGTGGCTTTTGATTATAAGACCCGCTTAAACATAGAATGAAATAGATCACGAACCAGCATGTGTGCCCCAAAGTTTGTCAAACAAGAACCTTCCTAGTACGTCTCCTACACTTGTCAAAAAGGACTTAACTAAGTTAATTCCACCGGTAAGTAAGGTGTCTACAAACTTGAATGAGCTGCACCAACACTTTGCCTCATTTGACAAGGTCATTAAGGAACGTACGACGGCTACGGCTACAACCAAAGGTGAATGGAATTTGAACACACTAGAGCTGCGTTTCGAGATGAAATTATTCCATTTGTGAAAAATATTAAAGCTTGTTTTAGTAATCTTGATCAAAATTTAGTTTTAGGAATAAACGAAGTTCAACGAGTTTTCAATAAAATGGATGATGCTTATGAAAACGGTTTAGTTGAAATGGAAAGAACTTTACGCCAAAATGATCAACTTCTAAAGCAAGTGATGTCGAATGATATAGTATCCGTTTGTGTGAATAATAGTGTTGATAATGCTTCTATTGTACATAATGTTGAATATGTGGATAATGTGGTAGATAGTAATTGTCACAAATATGTGGCTGGTGGTTAGAAGGAAATTGAAGACACAGGATAGGCTTAAGCAATGGGATGTTGGCCCGTTGGTGGATTTAAGCCTTCTTCGGTGTCCTTTATGTAGTTTGGTGCAGGACTCCCATGACCATCTTTTCTTTGAATGTTCTTATTCTGTGCAGGTTTGGTCTAAGGTTCGGACCTTGTGTGGTATGGATACTGTCCCACCTCGTATTGATGATATATTAGCTCATGTTATTTCAATTTCGAATGGGAAATCATGTGTTAGTATTCTTGCTCGTCTTGTATTGGCTGCTACTACTTATTTTATTTGGATGGAACGTAATTCAAGACTATTCAAGAAGAAGCAGATGTCTCTTGATCAGTTATTTCAGATTCTATGTGATACTATTCGCTTGAAGTTGATTTCTTTCCATTTCAAGAAATTATCTACCAGGTCAAGTTTGCTTCTTGACAAATGGAGGGTGCCGAGCTCAAGATTTGTTCCATGATAGGTGTGTCGGGTGAGTGTTGAACTCTTTTTTCCTTGTCCAAGGTTTTTCCCACTAGGTTTTCTTTGGTAAGGTTTTTTAAGGAGGCAGACTCATTTGGATTCATCTTGCTCCTATCATGGTGGTGTTGGATGCTGAAGAGTGAGCGCGGTTTCATGTTCACATCTTGGTTTTTATCTAGTTTACTGTTGTCTTCTAGATTCGGTTAGGGCTTTTGATGTTTCATAGTCTTTGTTAACAAGCTGCATGTAGCTTGAGGTGAATGTGGTATCTCAGCCACATTCCTTTGTATTTAAACGTTTTTTTGGTTAATATATTTACCGGGGTAACCCATTACCAAAAAAAAAAATTGTCACAAATCTAACACTGAATTTTTAAAGATTCAAGATGCCTATAATTCGCTTTCAATACTTTTTGATGAGGTTAGAAAACATTGTATTTTGCTCGAATGTGAAAAACAATTTATTCAAGAGATTTTTGAAACGTCACATGAAGGTGTTAATATAGATGATTCGAATTTTCAAAAGGTTTTTCGATTGAATATACTATCAAAACAGCGTCGGACAAGTGACAAGGTTTCTAAATCGTCGCCAATAGACATAGAGAAGTCTAAGGAGATGCATCTTATGAACGTACTTGAGGTCGTTGAGAATTTTAAACTTGATCTAGATAATTAAGTTTCCAAGATTTTGTCCAAATTTGATCACTTAAAACAGAAAAATACACAACTCTTCGAATCAGTAAAGCCCTCAAGTGCTAACACCACTGCACAAAATCAATCATTGATTGAACGATTGAATCGAAGTCAGTGGAAATATCTGATTTGAGGGAACAAATTTATGATAAAAGTTTGGCTTTGGCTGAGTTAAAGGAACCACTTCGTACTCTAAAAGTAAGAAAGTTCTTGATAACGCAGCCACCGTCTCAGCATCGTCCTCTAGTGCAATCAAAAGGAACCACATAGCCGTCACACCAGTAAACAAGGGCTCTAGGACTAAACCATCTCAACCATTGGTCACTAAAGATAAGGCAAAGTCAAAACCGGCCCCTAATGTTCCCATGTTGCCTTCTACAGGAGAAAAACCACTACTAAGGCTCAAAGATTTAAGCTTAAAGGAAACATAAAGACATATAGGATCTTGCCATCGTCTAGTAGTCAAGTGAAGTAGAAAGTAGAAGCCCACCCTAGGAATGTTATTTTTGTTTTGAATAGAAAGAATCATGTAGTTAAAACTAAAGGATATGCGGTTGTGCAGCGTTCTAAGCCTCCTATGAATTCTAATTTGAGATGTTGGAATTGCAACGAATGTATGTTTTCTAGTCGTCATCATTCTTGCCTTATCAACCATGTGAATGAGATGTATGCCCGAAAGCACAACTTAGAATGAAAACCGACTGGGAAAGTTTTAACCTAAGTCGGATGGATATGGCGTCCCACTAGTAGAACTTTCACTATAGTAGGAAATACGTGCCCTTTAACTAGGATCACTCCCACTAAAGCGAAGAAAGCGTGCCCTTTAACTATGAGTACTGAGTCTACCAAAGCACAAGCGTGACCTTTAACTAGGAACACCAACACTACGGTAGGAACCAAGTGCCCTTTAAATAGTTCTACTCCCACTGTAGTGCCTGTCACTAATCCAAACCCTCAAGAAGTTGGAACTAAAGTACCTGTTGGTTGCAAACCAATTAAAAACGCTGGAAATCTAAGGATGACACAAATGTTCGCAATTTTGATAATATATCTATATCTTCTAACACTACGGAACCCATAGTTTTTGATGCATCGTATATTGTTGTTGTTGAAAACAGGTTGTCCAAATCGTCTTGTGGTATTTTGTGATAATCCTCAAATTTTACATATGTGTTATGTGCTATGATTAAATGAATATGAAAATTTGGCTGGAAAATTTTGCTTTTGTACCTTACTTGGTAAGATGAATGTGTTCTTATAACCTAAACTGCCACTTCAACATATTCCTATATGTTGTAAACACAATGTATATATCAAGTCTAAATTAAAAAAGTAATCTAATAAGTATATTATGAAGAAAAACATCTCAAATACAACTATGATGCCCTAAATTTCCTTAGAAACCCTAGAATCCCTATAAATGAGTTGTAAACTCAAGAATGGTAAATTATGAATACACAACACATATGAATAAGTCATCAAGGACTAAAAGATAAGATATAAACTATAAAATATAAGTATAATTTCATCCAAGAATACTAAGTACAAACCATACAAAGCTAAGTACAAATGAATGTACATAATAATCTAGATCACCACATAGAAATCCTTTATAAACTAATATTTCAAGCAATGTAAATACACAATATCTAAGTATGAATATCAAATACAAATATAGAAGTTATAATCTATCATATAGAAAAGATATTTGATTATAAAACACTAAGTATAATTGATCTAAAGCTAATTACAAGTATAAGACCTAGTAACCTGAATTAGCACCTAAAATCCATTTCACATTGATTGATGATCGCCATGGAACTCGTCAGCCGGATATTCGCACTTCTCACGCATCATGATGATTTCATTTTTTCATTGTTTATGCACTTTTAGGTGGTTTTTTCCTATTGGTGTAATTTGTATTGTAATTGTTTGTTAGAGATCATATGGCATGTCATATGATTTAGTGGTTGTTCAAGCTGGTTAGCTTGAGGTTAATGTAGCATTTCCGCTACATTCCATTGTACTTCAACGCTTTTTGGGAATATATTTTACCGGGGATGATGCCCTTTTACCCAAAAAAAAGATCTAATCTTTTTCAACCAATTATTAGAGTCAACTAAGTATAATATAAAGATCATATATTTATCTCAAGTTAAGTTACAGATTACTAAAGCACAATGTAAAAGTTATTGAAACGTAGAACTTTAAGCTAACCTAATTACACCTAGGTTATGATTACCCTACATAAACCCTTAAACCAAGTATGTATAATCATTTGAAGTCATAAACACATCATATAATACCTATAAAAAGTTTACATGAGAAGATAAACACTAATTACCCAAAGTAGAAAGTCATTAGGCTTAATGACCTAAAAACCCTTATATTAAGCATTTCACTTATAATCAATACCTAGTCTTTTAGGACAAGTCTACAAAAACTCATAGCATTACATTTAGTATATAAAATTATATTAAGACAATGTATAAGTACCCTAAATCACAAGGTACAACATTTTAATGCATGGCTTATAAATTAGGTCAAAATAGGTATTTTCACGCTTTGGACATGTTTACTTAGAATAACATAGTAAAACCAATTTAGAGATTTCATGAACAAATTGAGGACAATTTAGGATGTATAAATTGAGTTTAAAAAAGTAACTAAATCAAGGATAATGGATTTAAGAAGGATTTAGACCTATATTAAGGATAATGGATTTAAGAGGGATCTTATTACTGTTGGTATTTGGCGGTGGCCTCAGGATTGGTATGCTAGATTTCCGAACATTGTCTCTATCCCTGTTCCTGTTATTAATGATGCTCAGGATGATGATTTGATGTGGCGGGATATAAATGGGGTTCTACATCCTTTTTCAGTTTCTTTAGCTTGGGACTCCATTCGGGAGAGGGCTTTGATGGTTGATTGGTATCATGCTGTTTGGTTTGCTCATTGTATTCCTCGTCACTCTATCCACTTGTGGTTAGTGGTTAGAAGAAAATTAAAGACACAAGCTCGGCTTAGACAATGGGATGTTGGCCCTTTGGTGGATCTAAGCCTTCGTCGATGTCCGTTGTGTAAATTGGTGCCGGATTCTCATGACCATCTTTTCTTTGAATGTTCTTATTCTATGCAGGTTTGGTCTAAGGTTCGGGGCCTATGTGATATGGATAGCATCCCCCCTCGGATTGATGATATTTTAGTCTATGTTATTCCAATTTCTAATGGAAAGTCTTGTCCTAGTATCCTTGCCCGTCTTGTGTTGGCTGCTACTGCGTACTTTATATGGATGGAACGCAATTCAAGACTTTTAAAAAAAAACTGTTGGCTGTTGATCAGATTGTCAGCTTATTTGTGATACTATTTGGTTGAAGTTGATTTCATTTTGTTTTAAGAAGTTGTCTGCCAGGTCGAGTTTGCTGCTTGACAAATGGAGGGTTCCGAGCTCTAGAGTTCTTCATGATGGGAGTGCCGGGTGAGGGTTGTACTCTTTTTTCCTTGTCCAAGGTTTTTCCCATTTGGTTTTCTTTGGCAAGGTTTTTTAAGGAGGCAGGCTCATTTGGATATCATTTGCTCCTTTCGTGCTATTGGTGGAAGCTGAAGACAATGTGTGACTTCATGTTTGCATCTTGGTTTCTATCTAGCTTACTTGCATTGTTGTTCTAGATTAGTTTGTGTTTATGCCATGACATAATCATGTGTTAACATGTTGCCTGTAACATGCGGTTAATGTGGTATCTTAGCCACATTCCTTTGTACTTTAACGCTTTTTTGGTTAATATATTCACCGGGGAAACCCTTTACCAAAACAAACCCTAATCCGGCTAGGGTTTCTTCCCAATTTCACTTTAAACCTTTGTTAAACTTCAAAGCAAAGACCTAAACTTCTTAATTACAATGTCTAAACAATAATGATACCCTAACCCATCACTAATCACATTCCTAAACCCTTAGTTACAAGAATTATAAAGTTACAAAGTTACAAACCCTAGAATTGAACCCGACTAGGTTTTTCCCTCCAAAAACCCATTTAAACACTTTACCTCCTAAATTAAAACATAGGCTAGATATTATGGGATATTTGGAGATATTTTACATGTAGGTGCATCACCTACTTGTATATGAAACATGGCATTCCTATCCTTAGGAATTCGTGGCTTAATATGGTCCTTAAGCCTAGATATTTTGTTCCTAGACCCTATAAACTTGCATAGACCTCCATAACTTTCCTTAGTCACTAAAATATCTATCTTATGCATTTCATGGCCAAACTTGGAGCCTAAGGGTTGAAACTAGTATAAATAGGCACATAAACCTTACATTGTAAACTTGTACCCCGTTTTCACTTAACCTCCATATCCATTCTGAAATCAACTTCTAAAAAAGTTGTAGGACTCTTAGAAGACCAGAAACCAGGTCTAGGAGGAAGCCATTGAAGCTCTTGAAGCTTTGGTAGCAAGTAGTGTTCATAGGAAGCCAAAAGGAGCCATTTTGGAGATACCTAGGTAATCTCTAGGTTAACTAAGCTTTAATCATGTTATAATGCTTTATTAGGCTTGTTATAGTGTTTATATGATCTTAGAAAACTAATCTAAAAGAAATTAGGTCATATGATCATTTAGAATGAAAGTTATAAGCTAAAGATGTCTTAAAATCCTAGCTTTGTAATTTACATGAAATAATAAGCAAAAACCTATTTTAAAGGCTATAATTCTGGATAAAATGTTTTTAATATGATTATAAAAGTGTTCGTAAACTTCGTTCTAAGTTTCTAGATCATTTGGTACAATTTTGAGGTTGTTATGTAATTTTAAACAAGTATAGGGACTAAAACTATCATTTTTGAAACTATAAACATTTTAGGCCAAAAGTGTCACTTTATGACATTTAAAACTGTAAGGACTAATATTGTAATGTTTGACACCCTAAGGTTAATATTTGAGGTAGATATTAAAACTATAGTTTGAGGGTTAAAAGTGTAATTAAGCTAAACTTATAAACTATAAGGGTTGAAAATGTAATTATGTAAACTATAAATACTATATGTATCATTTGAAGAAAGTATTAATTGTATCATGTTAGTAGGGAGCTTTGTACAAAGTTGTTCCATGTCGATATTACGTTCTGACTAAGTGGTTACGTTTACCATTTAAAGTGCCCTCGCTCCTCAAACATTTATAGAATGGCTTCTGAGTATGATGGCCCGAAAAATGATACTATAATTACAATAAATTATAAATCAAAGAATACATAACTAATACTTAAAAGTATTTAACTAAAGATCAAAGACTTGATACTATACAAACTGTGTTAATCCAGGTTTATGTAAGACCAAGTTGTCGTTTGTGAGACCAAGTTGTTTGTTTATGAATGAAATATATCTGATGTAGCTCAGACTCTATGGATGCCAAGTGAGTTCATAGCCTCACTTTTAAGTTCTTTACAAGTGATTTGAAAACCTGTGAGGGGGATATATGCCAAAACTGGAATACATGTGTTTTTGAACTGATGATTTTACTGAAATATGTTATTGCACGAGTGCCCAAACTGTTACTTGCTACCTAAATTTCATGAGTCATTAAACACATACATGTGCGCTAATGGGGTAAATAACTCTATTGAGTTTAACGAATCTTGTTTGTATTACCTATATGTGGGGTAATCGAGCATACTTTATTAGAACTAATGGGTAACCTAGGACATGTAGGTTACTTGTCATGAATTCCTGTCATGACGGTCACCTCGGTGAATTCCGTTAGTTTTTATGTCATGAGCTTAGTGCAATAAAATATTGTTATATGTAATCGAATAGTAACATGGCTCGAGGTGTTAAACATGTATTCAAAACTGTTATTGCAAACTTATGAATTCACTCGACCTTTGTGTTGACTTGTAAGCATATATTTTAGGAAACTATGACAGAAAGCATGGAGCAGCATAAGGATGGCATGAAGAGGCACAAGCTTGAAATTATTGATATAGATTTTTGGGAACCTCATATTGTAAAACTCTTATTTTTAATGATATATAAAGAAAGTTGATTTAATCACTCTTTTGAGTTGTTTCCTATCATTATGACTTGTGTGTTCCATGAAGTAATACCCCAAATTAGCATCCGCTACTATAAGGTAAAAATGGAGGTGTTACAGATTGGTAATCAGAGCAATGGTTATAGAGAATAAAAATTAAAATCTTGACTATAACTACTTTTCCCAATAATTTCAAGAAAGTCCTATGTGCCAAAGCCAAGGCTACTACAAGAATGATCTAATGCCAATACCAGTACTGCTACCCTTCAGAACAATTTGTAAATGATACCTTTTTTATGTGTAAGTAATATAATTATAAATAAGTTATGTTATTTATCGACGTCTCCAGAAATATGTATCCCTATCCTATTATTATCTTATTGGATTTAGAAGATTCGCGTTCTACGTGTATTCTTGACGACTCCCTATAATATATTTCCAAGTCCTTAAATAAATAAAAACATATGATACCTCAGAAAATCCATCTAAAGATCAGAAAATCCCAAAGGCCGTTTTACTAGTTGATGACGACCCCTATATGCAAGTTATACGAGCATATAATGCAGAAATAGATTTTACACCTCAGCATCAAATTATCCATCACCTTACCCTATTAATATACCGTTACCCTATACTTGAAAATTCACTTAAAAATACTAATGAACAACAATTTTAAAATATCCTACCCTATTTGAAAGAACTTCCCCCCCTGAGAATATTGAAGATCCGGAAGATAAAGTTAAAGGACCAAAGAATAATACAATAAGATTTTAGGAAACTAAAAGGAGATTTTTAGGAAACTAGAAAGATATTTTAGGAAACTAGAAGGAGAATCTTAGGAAACTAAAAGGAGATTTTTAGGAAACTATAAGGAGATTTTGAAGAAGCTAAGGCTAAGTTACAAAGAAAACAAGTAATACATGATAAAGAAATCATTCGAGCTAAACTAAAGATTTTTACCCAAGAGTTAGTCATTGAGAACATTCAAATTAGATATCATATGAAGTCTTTTTGCTGCCATCAAAGAACTAAAGAGGAAGAGGTGAAGACATTAGACTAGAAGTTGTAAACATTTGTTGTCCCATATTTTAGTGATGATTAAACACGAATTAAAGGAAGAAAAGAGACGAAAGTAGATGAATTCTAGAGAGAGAAAGTAGAGAGAAAAAAGAGAGAGAATGGTGAAACTTAGGGAGGATTAGATTTAGAATAATGAACAACCAACCTCTCTTAACATGCTTGGAGAAGTATTTATAGCCTTACCTACATGTGGCATAATGGGCCATATGTTTGATTGGGTCGGGCTTGAATAAATGCTTAGTACCTTGAAAGAGGCCTTTTAAGCTAGCCATCAAGCCCGTATTGTCATGACTATTATACTACCAATTACAACGTTCTAATAAATGATACATAATAAACCTATGACCGATCATTCTTGTTTGAATCAATATTTTGAGGCTAACAATCTCCCCCAAGGAGAGGTCATTCCCCTTTGTCATTTGAAGATTTGTAGAGATTACTAATCTCGCCATAACTGAGTCTTGAACGTGTAATAGTAGTCTTGTTCCTTCATGCTATGATCTTTGAGCCTTTGTAATTGTCTTTTGACTTTGTCTTTTAATCTTGATATCTTCAAATCATCCTTGGCTTGTCTTTGCCATATTGCGATCTTGTGTCTACATCCACATGCTCACACTATTCATTATCTTGAAAGCTTGCTTTAATCATCCGAGTTGCGGAAGTCTTTAGCTTTCTTGATTTTTGAATATGTCTTTGGGCATGAGTATGTGGTTTTAAATCTTTGACTTTGCTGAGTACACCGTAACGCCACCTTCTTGAGACAAAACATAGACACATACTGAATGGCTTTGACATTCGTCCTAAATCGGTAGCGTTTTTCCTCCGGTCGGTGAAGACCGTTAGACGATATTAAATATCGTACCTGTGAGTAGGTAGATTCAATTAAGAACCTCCTTGATAGGGTTTCGCGGCTGTACTAGCCGTTCTCTTTACTCGACCGTCTCAAAGCAAGACTTCGAACATTAAGAGTGAATCGATTGGATAAATATCCGCTTGATTAAAGTCATCAATTCAAATTTCTGGAACAAGTTTGATTCTTAAAGAATCTTACCAACGCTGCTTTCCAGTTGACACAAGTTTGATTCATAAAGAATCTCGCAAGTTACCTACCGTAGCGCTGTTTGATGTTGACGCTAGAAGGATTTCCATTCGTCAATGTAAATATTAATGAATATCACTATAAATGTTCAGGCAAGACCATAAAGATATTACGTAGAAACCTGAAACGAGTTTGAATCAGTTCAGAATCAAACCATTGTTGCTTTTCAGTTTACAAATGTTCAATCTAAAAGAATCTTACACATAACCTACCGTAGTGCTGTTAGATGTTAACACTAGAAGGATTTCCACTCATCATTGTATATACTAAGTAGTATCACTCTGAGTGTTCTAGCAATATCGTAAGGATATAGCGTAGGACTCTCTTTATGGTCATTCCATGTGTCCTAACAAGATTTGATTGATCTCTTGGCTCTAGACTCGATTTGTGCACTTTTAGTGGTCGGAGGCTGGAGCAGATGCCACCTATTTACTATCAACTATTTCGGAGTAAGAAAGTCAATAGAAGTCGTGTTGATCTACGTGGCAATAAAACAAACTTCTTTTGAGAGAAGCTTGAGTTAGCTGGGGAAGGGTTGTGCATTACATCACTGGGTCCATGATGTGTAGTCTTCATGATGTGTTGACTCGGTTTCTGCCTAAGTTGTATGGAGGGATAATTTCTTTTGACCCTTTATCCGTACATTTCTTTTTCATTCTTCAACCCCTTTAATGCTTACCAAGACATCATCACTAGCACCTTGTTGTGATTGTTCTAGTGCTAGCATCAGTACTTAGTCGGCATTCAGCTACGTTCACATTCTACTCCATCTTTCCTAAGGACTTCTAATAATCTATTGAATTGTCCCTGGGAAGATCCCTCCGGTTCTGGTTGGATCATAGGACTTATACCTAACCACCCTTTTGACACCAATAACGTCGTGAATTAAAGATGTGGTGGGTATGAGATCATAACCATAAAAACTGTTAATGCAATGATGCCTAAAAAGATTACTTGCATTTTTTGGTCTCACTTTGTTTTGATTACGACAATATGTAAAAACAAGCATTTACGAAAACAACGAAAAACGAATTCTTGAGTTCAAGTATTTTTCATTTCAACCATTATCACTTAAGGTATGAACAAACAAGTACTCATCCTAATTAAGTGATCAATGATTTAATCTTTTCTTAAAACTCACTTTTTATTAAATGTGATAAGTTTTTTTAGTAAACTTTCTTTTTAAGAAAATGTTTTATTAAATTAATTCTATCTTGGTTTGGAATATCCTTTTAGGATATTCTAATCCCAGATTCGAACCAATCCACTAAAAGACAAAAGGGAGCGGAGTCTATGCAGGTGGTTCCTTAGCTCCTATAGCGGCTCCTTATCAATAAGGAACCGCAGGCTCCAATAAGGAACCGCGGGCAGATATAGCCGTTGGATGTTTGTCTTATAAATAGTGGACCATTCTCAGACTCTCGATTCACCTCTTTTACACATACATTTCCAGATTCTTTCATACTTCTTAAATCACTCAAATCCTTGATCATTTGTTTGATTACTACTTGTTTAGAAGTGAATCTTTCTCTTCTCATCTTTTCCTCTCAAAGTACAAAGAGAAGAACACTATCATCCTTGAAGTGTTGTGTCTACCTCAAAGATCCATTGAAGATCAAAACTTATTTATTCATTATTGTGTCATTGTTGTGAAGATCCAAGTAGTTGTTTCTATTTGGAAATTGTGTATGTACTATGGTTAATACTTTATCCTTAAAGTATATTGGTGTAGATTGGTTCTAGCAAAGATTAGGGCTCGACTTTTAGGTTAGAGTCGGAAATTGGTTAAGCGACGTTGTGTATGGTTTCTCTAACTTAAGGAGCTTGTTGATTAGTGAACTCTCGAGTAAGGAGTACTCGAGGAGTGGAGTAGGAACGAGGAGTGATCTTCGTTGCCGAACCACTATAAATCCTTGGTGTTTGGTTTGATCTTTCCTTCCCTTATCTCTTTACATTCATTATTCTTTATACTTGTGATTATTAATTTAGTTGCACTATACCTTGTTCATATTGTGTATAATAATGTTTCACATAAATACTCAAGTCTAAGTTTTGGAAAAGGATTTTAAAAAACCAATCTTTAACAAGTAAACTTAAGAAACTATTCACCCCCCCCCCCCCTTTTAGTTTCTACAATTGGTATCAGAGCGTGGTTGCTCAAGCCTTTTTAAAATATATTGTATTTTAAAATTTGAATCGATCTATGGATTCCAACAAGTATCTAGAAGGGCAATCCATACAAAGACCACCTCTTTTTGAAACTGATAGTTTTATTTATTGGAAAAATATATTTGAGACTTATGTGAAATCAAAAGATTTAGATCTTTCGCATGTTATTACCAAGGGTGATTTTTTGCCTTATCAATATAATGAAGTTTCTAAAATCAAAGAGATAGTAACTTTTGAAAAAGATAATGATGATACTAAAAGGAAACTTGCTAAAAATAATGAGGCTAAAATGGTGATTTATAATTCTTTACCAAAGAAAGAGTACGATAGGATTTTTATGTATGAAACCGCTAAATATATTTGGAACACTCTTTTAGCAACCCACCAAGGTAATAGCGAAGTCAAGGAAAGTAAAATCGATCTTCTGGTTCAACAATATGAACAATTTGTCATCTTAGAAGATGAAACTATTGATAGTGCATTTGCTAGATTTAACACTATTATTACTAGACTAAAAGCACTTGATGAAGGTTTTTCTAGCAAGAAAAATGTTAGGAAGTTTCTTAGGGTGTTGCATCCAAAGTGGAGAGCTAAAGTCACGGGGATTGAAGAATCAAAGGATCTCGCCAAATTATCACTCGATGAACTCATTGGTAATTTGAAGGTTCACGAGATGATAATTTTGAAGGACTCAGAAATGGTGAAAACTAAGAGTGAAAGAAAGTCTCTTGCACTCAAGGCCAAGAAGGCGCAAAGTGACCATGAAAGATCCTTGATAGTGATGATGAGGAATATGCCATGGCGGTTAGAGACTTTAAGAAGTTCTTTAAAAGACGAGGTCAATACGTGAGGCAACCAAACAACGACAAGAAAACCTTCTCCAAAAACCGATTTTCCAAAGATTAGAAAGGTGATAGGAAATGCTTTAGATGTGTGATCCAATTCATTTCATCGGTGATTGTCCTAAGCCTTCACGCGACAAGAACCACACGACGTTTGTTGGAGGTTCATAGAGCGATAGCGATGAAGATGTTGATGACAACCCCAAAGATTAGAAGTGTCTCATGGCTCACACTTCTAAAGAGGTACATTCCGAATCCGAGTATTATAGCAATAATAGTTCTTCTCAAGATGATAGTGAACTAGAAGGTTAATACAATAACTTGTATAAGCTTAGTCTTAAATTCATTGAAAAGAACAAAGTGCTAAAATCAACTAGAACTAAGCTTGAAAATGAGATTAGTGAGCTAAAAGAGAAATTAGCTAAGCTTGAGAAAAACAAAGAAGTAGATCTAGGATGCTTAAAATGTGAAAATCTTAGACAAGAAAATGAAAACCTTAAGAGCACCTCCATTAGACTTGAAACGTTCATGAGAGGTACTAATGCTCTTGATGATATGTTAAACAAACAAGTTCATTCTAAGGAAAGACTTGGGTTAGGATATAACACTAATGAAGCATCAACTAGTGAACCAAAACAAGTTAGGTTTTCAGAAAAACACTCCCATGTACGCGGTTCTCAAAATATGGGGTGGTTCCTTATTGCTATGGAACCACTGATGGAGCTAAAGAACCGCGGCTAGAAGAAGATTTATGTGAAAATCCTAAACTTTCTAAAAAGTCTATTTTAGGTGAAGGACCAAAACATATTCTTATTAACAAGGTCAAAGTACCAATAATTGAAAAGCCTACTCTAGATAAATTCTACAAGCCCTTGAGTAAACCTCTAATGGGAACTAGAAACTTATCTAGATAAACATCTACTCCTCCAAGAGTACGAAATGAATCTAAACCTAGAAGTAGAACACCTACGCCAAAAAGAGATGATCAAGCTAAATCACGAACTAGAAGTAAAACTCCAACCCCTAGGAGGAATAAAAATAATTTTAGATCAAGATCAAAGACGCCTAGGAGAAACTATGGACAACAAAATAGCCATATAAATTGGAATAATTTTCAATAACAATACTTTTCCCCATGAGGAATGTCTCCTTCATTCATGCATCCCAACCAAATGCAAGGGATGTTTGGAACTAACAATTTTGGACCCATGATATATTAGGGACCAAATGTTTGATCTTGTATGTTGTTACCTAGATATGCTTGGGTATCGATTTAGAGCCCGACGACTGGATTAAGGATAGTGGTTGTTCTAAACACATGACGGGTAATCGAAGTTTATTCTCGCACTACAAAGCATATGATGGAGGTAACGTTACATTTGCAAGTAATCGACGTGGTAATATCATTGGCAAAGGTACGGTCTCTCTTGACTCTATGACTATAGAAAACGTAGAGCACGTAGATAACGTAGGTTTTAACCTTCTAACTATAGGTCAAATTTGTGACAGTAAGTGTAAGGTCATATTTTCGGAATATGACAGTGAAATCGTAAAAGATGGAAAAGTCATTGGAAAAGGTGTTAGAAAGCATGGGCTTTATGTCATGAAGGTTAATAGGAAGTCAAAGGACAATTTATGTCTAGCGACTTTAGATGAAAGTTCTACTCTTTGGCATAGGAGATTAGGTCACGCTAATATGCGTTTAATTCAATCTTTAGTCTCTAAGGAGTTGGTAAGACATCACCCCAAGATGAAGTTTGATAGTCACTTTTGTGATGCTTGCAAAATTGGGAAGCAAGTTTACTCAAGTCACAAAGCTAAGAATTTGGTTTCGACCTCTCGGTGCTTAGAGCTCCTATATATGGATCTCTTTGGACCTTCCGTCATTCAGAGTTATGGAGGTAACCTTTATACCCTAGTTATAGTTGACGACTACTCTAGATTCACTTGGACTAGATTTTTGGCGTCTATAAATGAAGCTTTCGATCACTTCGAAACCTTTAGTCGAAAAATTTAAAATTAACTAGGATGTTCAATTGTCTCTATTAGGACGGATCATGGTAGGGAATTTGATAATGAAGTGCAATTCGGTGCCTTTTGTGAAGCTCATGGTATTACCCATAACTTCTCGGCTCCTCGCACTCTACAATCAAATGGGGTAGTTGAAAGGAAGAATAGGACCATCCAATAGATGAATAGGACGATTTTAAATGAGTAATCTTTGCCTCAAAAATTTTGGTGTAATGTTGTGGACACATCGACCTACATTCTCAACCGAATTCTTATTCGACCTTTTCTAATGACCCCCTATGAGATTCTTAAAGGTAAGAAGCACTCATTGGAATACTTTAGGGTGTTTGGAAGCAAGTTCTTCATTCTTAACACCAAAGATTACCTTACTGGGCGTCAGTCTTTATTTTACCTGTGCGGATTATTCATGATTTGGAACAGCTTATGAGAGGCTTCTTATGACTATCTTTTCTTAACACCAAAGTTCTTCATTCTTAACACCAAAGATTACCTTACTGTTTGATTTAAGCCTTCTTCGGTGTCCTTTATGTAGTTTGGTGCAGGACTCCCATGACCATCTTTTCTTTGAATGTTCTTATTCTATGCAGGTTTGGTCTAAGGTTCGGACCTTGTGTGGTATGGATACTGTCCCCCCTCGTATTGATGATATATTAGCTCATGTTATTCCAATTTCGAATGGGAAATCATGTGTTAGCATTCTTGCTCGTCTTGTGTTGGCTGCTACTACTTATTTTATTTGGATGGAACGTAATTCAAGACTATTCAAGAAGAAGCAGATGTCTGTTGATCAGTTATTTCAGATTCTATGTGATACTATTCGTTTGAAGTTGATTTCTTTCCGTTTCAAGAAATTATCTACCATGTCAAGTTTGCTGCTTGACAAATGAAGGGTTCCGAGCTCAAGAATTGTTCCATGATAGGTGTGCCGGGTGAGTGTTGTACTCTTTTTTCCTTGTCCAAGGTTTTTCCCACTGGGTTTTCTTTGGTAAGGTTTTTTAAGGAGGCAGACTCATTTGAATTCATCCTGCTCCTCTCATGGTGGTGTTGGATGCTGAAGAGTGTGCGCGGTTTCATGTTCACATCTTGGTTTTTATCTAGTTTACTTTTATCTTCTAAATTCGGTTAGGGCTTTTGATGTTTCATAGTCTTTGTTAACAAGCTGCATGTAGCTTGAGGTTAATATGGTATCTCAACCACATTCCTTTGTACTTAAACTCTTTTTTGGTTAATATATTTACCGGGGTAACCCATTACCAAAAAAAAAGATTACCTTACTAAGTTTGACCCTAAGTCTTACGAAAGTATCTTTTTAGGTTATTCTCAAACTAGAAAAGCCTACATAGTCCTCAATAGAACCTCGGGTGTAGACATAGTTAATGCCAAAGATGTTAGAAACATAGGAGTTGAAGACCTTAGTGGTGAAAAGGGAGTAAACATTAAGGAGTCAAAGATCATGCTCTTGATAACGTCATAGGCGAATAAATCAAAGGACCCTAAGATCTCAAGTCCAAAATCAAAGTAACTTCTTTTGTTTCGTCTCCTTGATTGAACCAAAGAATTTTAAAGAAGCTTTGATGGAAGAGAGTTGGGTCATCGCTATGCAAGAAGAATTGAATCAATTCATTGCTAATGACGTTTGGGAACTTGTTCCTCCACCTAGAAGTTCGACCATCATAGGATCCAAATGGGTATATAGGAATAAGTTAGACGAGAATAGTGTTGTGTCTCGTAACAAGGCTATACTTGTAGCTCAAGGCTATAATCAACAATGTTAATGTAATAATGCCTAAAAACGTTACTTACATTTTTCGGTCTCGCTTAGTTTTGATTACGACAATATGTAAAAACAAGCATTTACGAAAACAACGAATTCTTGAGTTCAAGTATTTTTCATTTTACCCATTTTCACTTAAGGTATGAATAAACAAGTACTAACCTTAATCAAGTGATCAAGTGATTTAATCTTTTCTTAAAACTCACTTTTTATTAAGTGTGACAAGTTTTTTTATTAAACTTTCTTTTTAAGAAAATGTTTTATTAAATTAAATATTTGAAAATTTGAAAATGGCATATTCTTTTTTGATTTGGAATATTCTTTCAGGATATTTTATAATCAGATGAGACCTCCACCACTAAAGGACAAAAAGGGAGCGGAGTCTACTCTGGCGGTTCCCTAGTGCCTATGCGGTTCCTCATCGATAAGGTACCGTCGACTGAGATAAGGAACCGCGGGCAGATATAGCCGTTGGCCCTTTGTCCTATAAATAGTGGACCATTCTCAGATTTTCTCTTCACCTATTTTGCACATATATTTCCAGATTCAAACATACTTCTTAAATCACTCAAATCCTTGATCATTTGATTGATTACTACTTTTTTAGAAGTGAATCTATCCCATCCATCCCTTCCTCTCCAAGTGCAAAGAGAAGAACACTATCCTTGTGAAGTGTTGAGTCCACCACCAAAGATCCTTTGAAGATCAAATCTTATACATTTGTTGTTGTGTCATAGTTGTGAAGATCCAAGTAGTTGTGTCTATTTGGAAGTTGTGTATGTACTAAGTATAGTTGTGTAGATTGGTCCTAGCTACGATTAGGGCTCGGCTTTTATCTTAGAGTCGGAAAGTGGTTAAGCAACGTGTACGGTTTTCTCCACCATAAGGAGCTTGTTGTGTAGTGAACTCTCGAGTAAGGATTACTCGAGGAGTGGAGTAGGAACAAGGAGTGAGCTTCGTTGTCGAACCACTATAAATCCTTGGTGTTTGGTTTGATCTTTCTTTACCCTTAAATCTTTACATTCTTTATTCTTTGTGCATATACATTAGTTAGTATTAGTTTAGTTACACTATCATTGTTCATATTGTGCATAAGAAGATTTCACATATTTCCTCAAGCCTAAGTTTTTGAAAAAGGATTTTTGAAAACCATCTTTTAATAAGTAAATATAAGAAACTATTCAACCCCCCCCCCCCTTCTAGTTTCTACAATTGGTATCAGAGCTTGGTTGCTCAAGAATTTTTAAAGTATATTGTATTTTAAAACTTGAATCGATCTATGGATTCCAACAAGTACCTAGAAGGGCAATCTATGCAAAGATCACCACTTTTTGAAACCGATAGTTTTATTTATTGGAAAAATAGATTTGAGACTTATGTGAAATCAAAAGATTTAGATCTTTGGCATGTTATTACCAATGGTGATTTTTTACCTTATCAATTTGATGAAGTTTCTAAAACAAAAGAATTGGTCACTTTTGACAAAGCTAATGATGATACTAAAAAGAAACTTTCGAAAAATAATGAGGCTAAAATGGTGATATATAATGCTTTACCTAAGAAAGAGTATGAAAGGATTTTTATGTGTGAAACCGCTAAAGATATTTGGAACACTCTTTTAGTAACCCACCAAGGTAATAGCCATGTCAAAGAAAGCAAAATCGATCTTCTTGTCCAACAATATGAACAATTTGTCATCTTAGAAGATGAAACTATTGATAGTGCTTTTGCTAGATTTAACACTATTATTAATAGTCTAATAGCACTTGATGAAGGTTTTTCTAGCAAGAACAATGTTAGGAAGTTTCTAAGGGCCTTACATCCGAAGTAGAGAGCAAAAGTTACGGCGATTGAAGAATCGAAAGATCTCTCAACTTTATCACACGATGAACTCATAGGCAACTTGAAGGTTCATGAGATGATAATTTTGAAGGACTTGGAATTGGTCAAAAATAAGAGTGAAAGGAAGTCTCTTGCACTCAAAGCCAAGAAGGCACAAAGCGATCATGATAGTTCCTCGGATAGCGATGACGAGGAGTATGCATTCGCGGTGAGAGATTTCAAGAAGTTCTTCAAAGACGAGGTCAACACGTGAGGCAACCCAACAATGACAAGAAACCATTCTCAAAGAATCGGTTTGCCAAGAACGAAAAAGGTGATAGGAATTGCTTTAGATGTGGTGATCCAAATCATTTCATTAGTGAGTGCCCAAAGCCTTCACGCGATAATAATCACACGGCGTTCGTTAGTGGTTCTTGGAGCGATAGCGGTGAAGATGTTGATGACAACCCCAAAGAGGAGAAATGTCTTATGGCTCATACTTCTAAAGAGGTACATTCCGAAACCAAATATTATAGCAATGATAGCTCCACCTTAGATGATATTAAATTAGAAGGACAATATGATAATTTACACAAACTTAGCCTTAAATTCATAGAAAAGAACAAAACCTAAAAATCAACCAAAACTAAGCTTGAAAATGAGATCAATGAACTTAGGGAGAAATTTGCCAAGCTTGAGAAAATAAAGAAGTTGATTTAGGTTGCTTAAGTTGTGAGAAACTTAGATTAGAGAATGAAGATTTCAAGAGCACCTCCATTAAATTGGAAAAGTTCATGAAAGGTACTAGTGCTCTTGATGATATGTTAAACAAACAAATTCATTCCAAGGAAAGACTTGGTGTAGGTTTTAACTCAAATGAAGCATCAACTAGTGAACCTAAACAAGTCAGAGTTTCAGAAAAATCGTCTGCTGTATGCGGTCCCAGGTTGTATGGGGCGGTTCCTTATCACTATGGAACCGCCGTCCAAGATAAGGAACCGCGGCCAGAAAGAGTTTTTGCTTCCTGAACTTTCTGAAAAGTCAAATTTAGGTGAACAACCAAAGCATCTTATTGTTAACAAGGTCAAATTACCCATACTTGACGACAATGCCGTTGATAAGTTCTACAAGCCCTTGAGTAAACCTCTAATGGGAAATAGAAGTTTATCAAGACCATCCACTACTCCACCAAGAGTACGGAATGAGTCTAGGCCTAGAAGTAGAACGACAACACCAAGAAGAGATAGTCAAAACAATTCACGACCTAGAAGTAAAACTCCAACACCTAGAAGGAATGACCACAACTCTAAACCAAGATCAAATACACCTAGGAGAAATAATGAACAACAAAATGGTTATATGAATTATTATGCTCCTCCATTTTATTCCCCATGGGGAACCCCTCCTCCATTCATGCATCCCAACCAAATGCAAGGGATGTTTGGAACTAACAGTTTTGGACCCATGAGATATTGGGGACCAAATGTTTGATCCTGTGTGTTGTTACCTAGATATGCTTGGGAATTGATTTGGAACCCGACGAGTGGATTAAGGATAGTGGTTGTTCTAAACACATGACGGGTAATCGAAGTTTGTTCTCGCGCTACAAATCATATGATAGAGATAACGTCACATTCGCTAGTAGTCTACGTGGTAATATCATTGGCAAAGGTACGGTTTCTCTTGACTCCATTACCATTGAAAATGTTTAGCACGTAGATAATTTAGGGTTTAACCTTTTAAGTATAGGTCAAATTTGTGACAATAAGTGTAAGGTCATCTTTTCGGAACATGACAATAAAATCGTAAAAGATGGAAAGGTCATTGGAAAAGGTGTTATAAAGCATGGGTTTTATGTCATGAAGGTCAATAAGAAGTCAAAAGACAACATATGTCTTGCGACTATAGATGATAGTTCTACTATTTGGCATAGGAGATTAGGTCACGCTAATATGCGTTTAATTCAATCTTTAGTCTCTAAGGAGTTGGTAAGACACCTCCCAAAGATGAAGTTTGATAAGTCACTTTTGTGATGCTTGCAAAGTTGGAAAGCAAGTTCACTCAGTCACAAAGCCAAGAATTTGGTTTCTACCTCTCGGTGCTTAGAGCTCCTACATATGGATCTCTTTGGACCTTCCACCGTACGGAGTTATGGATGTAACCTTTATACCCTAGTTATAGTTGTCGACTATTCTAGATTCACTTGGACTAGATTTTTGGCATCTAAGAATGAAGATTTCTATCATTTCGAAATCTTTAGTCGAAGAACTCAAAATCAACTAGGATGTCCAATTGTCTCTATTAGGATGGATCATGGTAGGGAATTTGTTAATGAAGTGCAATTTGGTGCCTTTTGTGAAGCTCATGGTATTACCCATAACTTCTCGGCTCCTCGCACTCCACAATCAAATGGGGTAGTTGAAAGGAAGAATAGGACCATCCAAGAGATGAGTAGGACGATGTTAAACGAGCAATCTTTGCCGCAAAAGTTTTGGTGCAATGCCGTGGACACATCGACTTATATTCTCAACCGAATTCTTATTCGTCCTTTCCTAGGAAACACCCCCTATGAGATTCTTAAAGGTAATAAATCCTCATTGGAATACTTTAGGGTGTTTGGAAGCAAGTGCTTTATCCTCAACACCAAAGACTAGCTTACCAAGTTCGACCCAAAGTCTTACGAAGGTATCTTTTTAGGTTATTCCCAAACTAGCAAAGCCTACATAGTCCTCAGTAGAACCTCGGGCGTAATTGAAGAATCACTTAACGTGACTTTTGATGAAACCCCTCCTTTATCCAAGACACCACCATTGGTTGATGATGACTTGGATGAAATAGAAGTAGTAAAAGCCAAAGAGGTTAGAAAAATAGGAGTTGAAGACCTTAGTGTTGAAAAGGAAGTAAACATTAAGGAGTCTAAAGATCATACTCTCAATAATATCAATGGTGACTTAAATCAAAGGACCCTAAGATCCCAAGTCCAAAACCAAAGCAACTTCTTTTGTTTCGTCTCCTTGATTGAACCAAAGAATGTTAAAGAAGCTTTGACGGATGAGGGTTAGGTCATTGCGATACAAGAAGAATTGAATCAATTCGTTGCTAATGATGTTTGGGAACTTGTTCCTCCACCTAGAAGTTCTACCATTATAGGAACCAAATGGGTCTATAGGAATAAGTTAGATGAGAATGGTGTTGTGTCTCATAACAAGGCTAGACTTGTAGCTCAAGGCTATAATCAACAAGAAGGGATTGATTATGACGAGACATATGCACCGGTAGCAAGATTAGAATCTATTAGAATCCTTTTAGCCTACGCTTGTGCCTTAGACTTTAAGCTTCAACAAATGGTTTTGAAGAGTGCGTTTCTTAACGGTTTGATCGATGAGGAGGTATATGTGGCTCAACCTCCCGGCTTCATTGATTTTGAGAAACTGGATCATGTTTACAAGCTTAAGAAGGCACTTTATGGTATAAAACAAGCGCCCAAAGCTTGGTATGATAGACTTAAAGCATTTCTTGTTAAACATGAGTATACCATGGGGATGGTAGACAACACGCTCTTTGCAAAGAAGAAAGGTTCTCACCTCATAACCGTGCAAATATATGTTGATGACATTATATTTGGCTCAACTTGTCAAGAATTGTGTGCTGACTTTGCCAAAATCATGCATGATGAGTTTGAAATGAGTATGATGGGAGAACTTAACTTCTTTTTAGGACTCCAAATTAAACAAATGGATGATGGTATTTTCTTTAGTCAATCTAAGTATGCTAAAGAAATGCTAAATAAATTTGGATTAGAAGAATCTAGACCAATGAAGACCCCAATGGCCTCGGATACTAAACTCACCGTAGATGATGATTGTGAGTCGGTAGACAAGACCAAATATAGAGGTATGATTGGTAGTTTGTTGTACCTAACGGCAAGTCGACCGGATATCATGTTTAGTGTTTGCCTTTGTGCTCGCTTCTAAGAGGCTCCCAAAACCTCTCACCTTGAAGCGGTTAAGCGTATCTTCCGATATATTAAGGGCACTATACATATAGGATTATGGTATCCTAAAGGGACTAGCGTAGAAACCATTGTCTACGCGGACTCGGATCATGCGGGAGACTATGTGGACCGGAAAAGCACTAGTGGAGTTTTTACCTTCATGGGTTGTTTAACTTCTTGGTTCTCCAAGAAACAAACCGCTCTTGCGATATCCACCACGGAAGCCGAGTATGTGAGTGCCGGAAAAGCATGCCAACAAGCTCTATGGATGAAGCAAGCGCTTGTTGATTACGGGATTTCTCTTGATGATGTTCCCATCATGTGCGACAATAAAGGTGCTATAGACCTTAGCAAGAATTCCGTGCAACATTCGTGAACCAAGCACGTAGAAATTCGCCACCATTTCCTTAGGGATAATGTTCAAAAGGGGAACATTTCTATTGAGAAGGTACCCTCCGAGGATAACTTTGCCGACATCTTCACTAAGCCACTTAAGAGGGAACCTTTTAATTACTTGTGTCTAGGTATAGGATTAGAGGAACATATTCCTTAATTGCTTTCCTTTCATTTAGTCTCTTATTTTCTTTTGAGTCTTTTATCTCTTTGAGTGATTGAGTCTCCTAAACGCTTCTTGAAAATCTTCTCTTCTCCATTTCAAAATTCTCAAAGTCTCTTTCGAAAATGGTCAAGAAATTTTTTGACATTGTTAATTCAATCTAAAAACGTTTTTCATAGATTCTTGCTATTAATCTCGAGCTTACATAATTCATATGTATGATTCTCTCAACCATAGCAAGAACAAGATAGAATCATGGAGGATCATTGTTTCGTGACTTAAGGTCTTGTCTTACACACCTCCTATATCGATTTTTATTTTAAAATCCATGTATTTTGGTCAAATCTCTATTTGGTGAGTTCATATGTGTTTTCTTTGTCTATCTTTGCTTTTAAGCATATCCCTCTGATTAGTTAGACTAGAAAAATAAGATTTGCTGAATTGAAAAACTCTTCCTTCACCACCAAAACACAGCCTCTGTAGGCGGTTCCATATATGAACCGCGGTCCCTTAGAGATAAGGAACCGCCAAAAGTTATAAGGAACCACGTACAGTGCTTCCTTTTTCGGGTATTTCTGAAACTCCAAGTTTGTTCCAACACTTTTGGGAATCTTTGTTTCAACCCTTTGACCACCCTAAAAATACCTTGAGCCTTCCCTATTTAACCATAATCATTTTGCCATACTTCACATCCCAAAATGTCTTATTCCCCTAATGAAAGCCTTGATTGTCCTCCGTTTTCCCCAATTGCTTTCAATCCCAACTCACCCAAGAACACTTTCAATCCAAATTCACCCAAGAACACTCTTAATCACATTTCTCCTACCAAGAATGTTGATTGTGGAACATCTTACCTTCCACCACCACCCTTTAGTGTTCTTCCTACTTCTCATGATAATGTCATGCACCATGGGACATATTGTCATTGTTGTCAATATCAACATCTTGCTATGGCACACATCTATGAGGAGTTGAGCTACATCAAGAGTCTCTTAATCAAGCGTCCTCTTCACTTTGATTATGAGATCTCCACCAAGCCACCACCATCACCTTCCACTACTACCTTATCTTTCATATAAGCATTGGTTGCTTATCCACAAGACACCTAATTCAAGCAAATCTTAGAAAACTAGATTAACTAGGATTAGATTTATGATTTTGGCTTGTTTCCTTTTTCATACATCTTTGTATGATTTTTATTTACATGACTTCACTTGGATCTTAGTCTTTGTGTTTTCTTCTCTTTTTATTTTATTTTTTTGTGACCTATAGCTATCTCTTGTTGGTTGTCTCTTTTGTTCAACTAGCCCTTCTATGTAGCTTGTCACCATATCTCGATTCCTTGGTGCCCCGAGCAAGGGGGAGTAAGCACCAAGGGGGAGTCTTTGCAAAGTCCGTCTCTTCAACACCGACTTGTGCAACCTTTTTGCTTCGACAAAGGGGGAGAAATGAATAAACTCGTCTTCGAAAATCTTGTTTTTGTGTGATTGAGTTTGTGTATTGTCGGAATCAAAAAGGGGGAGATTGTTAATGTAATAATGCCTAAAAACGTTACATGCATTTTTCGGTCTCGCTTAGTTTTGATTACGACAATATGTATAAACAAGCATTTACGAAAACAACGAAAAACGAATTCTTTTTTTTTGGTAAAAGGGTAGCAATGACCCCGGTAAATAGAACCAAAAAAAGCGTTGAAGTACAAGGAATGTGGCTGAAAGACCACATTAACCGCAAGCTACAGGCAGCTTGTTAAACAAATGTTTATGACAGGCCATAAACATTAACTAGTCTAGAATACTGGAAATATATAAACTAGACAAAAACCAAGACGATAACATAAATTTACGAGGAAAATAATAAAATATCAACATGGGATCAGCCAGTTGGAGTGCTTGCCCCAATATGAGTATTGAGAAGATTCACCGATTCATTAAAGACGACCTCGACTCCCTCCTCCTCCTCATTATCTTCCTCGCTTACTTGAGCCCCTTCGTCAATACCAGGCATGGACAAAGATGAAAATTTATTAGATGTAGAAACACTGCTCATTTGAGCTTTAGCCTTGTTCGGACCATTAAGATTGCTAGACTGCTGTAACTGACCAGATTTAGTATTCAACTTACTACTATTATCAGCACTCGTACTTGTAGTATCCAAGTGAGTTTTGGGCGAAAAACAACCGTCTTACCTGCTTGGAAACCCTTGCTCAATGTAACACCTCTCGGAACTTGATTCCCTAAATTACCTTTGTACTTCTTCTTGCTTTGCACTTGTTGGAACCCATCATTATCAACATGAGTTGTCACTTTTTCAACCGTTATAGGTTTAACATTTTTCGGACAAGAATCAACGGAATGACCAAAAATATTACAAGTATGACATCTAGGCGGTTTCCATTCGTATTCAAATCGAATTAACTCCTTAGTACAACTAGAGCCTTCAAGATCAGGGACACCAATAGTAACGTTATCTATAAACTCCGAATCAGCATTCATCTCAATAAGACAACGAGCAAAACTACAACGACCCCAAGACTCTTTGCACATATTATCAGTATAATTATCCATCATAATAAGCTTACCAAGAAACGAAGCAATTAAACTAATACCTTCCTCTTCAAATACCCATACCGGAATACGAGTTAGTTCCTCCTTTATAAGATTCGTTTTCATAGTCCATTTCTTAAGAAAAATTGGTGAATTACGAACCATCCACGGACCACCTTCCAGAACCGCATTAAGACCCTCACTAGATCCAAATTGAAAAAAGAAAAAACCTTTCTCATTCATCATGATACGCTTAAGACCATGTTTTGCCCAGTTATTCTTAGCAAAATACTCAACCACAGGGAATGCAATCCTTTTACCAAGAAAGTAACCATATAAAGTGTTATGGTAGCGAGCATTTACTGTTTCAACAACCTTCCTAGGAATAGAGATATTAACCCCTTCATAGACATTTTCAGAATTAAACGAAGAAGAAACTGCATTAATACCTCCATTAGTAGACGTAACCATATCACCTTCAAATCTGCAAAGTAACTTCAGAATTTCTTTAGCACGATCAGGTGAGATCAACTCCCACAAAGGATGTTTCTTCATTCTTAATTCCTGCATAAATTCACCCGCGTCACCAACCGTGCGAATCGTTACACCAAATAATTTCAAAACCGCATGTAGATTACACGGTTGCAAACCATTAATGGTAGCAGCCTTAGCTTCAAGGTCCAAAACAACATCACCAGAAGAGGGAACATTAGTAATAGGGTCATCTGTTTTCTTAGCCACATCTACAGAGTGCACACTCGAACCACCTGAACTGAGTGAAGAAATGCTGCTAGTTAGATCCTTATGGGGTTCACACAAAACTTCAAAATAAAACCTAGTGGTCTCCTTAGGTAAAGTAAACCATTTAGGAAATTTGTTTGCCTTAACACCATTTGCAAACACTTCAATGTCACGCACAGTATTCAAAGGAATAGAAAACAAATTAGATATCTCCTCTAACGTTACTAAAACCTCAAGAGTAGACACCTTAACCTTATCACTCTAACCTGTAAACAGTGGCTTATTAATTTCATTGCTCGAATCCACCATAGCTTACAAAACTACGACACAGAATCAAATCGAACCACAGAATTAAATACAGCCAATCACGTGCAATGACAATTTAAGGACTGCACAGAACCTTAAATAAATGTCAGCCGCCAAGAATGTCAGCCGCCAAGAATGAAAAGGTCAGCCGCCAGGAATGGTTAAGGTCAGCCGCCAATCGCCAAGAATCAAAACCAGACCCACCAATAAATGAGCGAATTAAATGTTTGCAAAGAACGAATTAAGATCAACTGATAATTGCTGCAATGAGTCAGCCGACCACTTAATTAATTCTGAAACAATGTCAGCCGCCAAAGCGCATGATCCTCAAACAATTAATAAGGTCAGCCCCACCAAACGAATAACAATGCTAACAAAAGTGAGATAACCTAGTGCAACCCCACCAAACGAAACCCTAAAATAACATAATTAATGCTACACCCGAAAAGACAAAACGAAACACAAAAGTTGCCAGTAACACGTGATTTTCACACAATATATTATGAGATAACCGACCAATGATGTAACTTAATAACAACCGACGAACAATGACTTAACCGACCAAAAACAAGCAAATAACGAATTCTTGAGTTCAAGTATTTTTCATTTTGCCCATTTTCACTTAAGGTATGAATAAACTATTACTAACCTTAATCAAGTGATCAAGTGATTTAATCTTTTCTTAAAACTCACTTTTTATTAAGTGTGACAAGTTTTTTATTAAACTTTCTTTTTAAGAAAATGTTTTATTAAATTAAATATTTGAAAATTTGAAAATGGCATATTCTTTTTTGATTTGGAATATTCTTTCAGGATATTTTATAATCAGATAAGACCTCCACCACTAAGGACAAAAAAGGAGCGAAGTCTACTCTGGCGGTTCCCTAGTGCCTATGTGGTTCCTTATCGATAAGGTACCGCCGGCTGAGATAAGGAACCACGGGCAGATATAGCCGTTGGCCCTTTGTCCTATAAATAGTGGACCATTCTCAGATTTTCTCTTCACCTCTTTTGCACATATATTTCCAGATTCAAACATACTTCTTTAATCACTCAAATCCTTGATCATTTGATTGATTACTACTTATTTAGAAGTGAATCTATCCCATCCATCCCTTCCTCTCCAAGTGCAAAGAGAAGAACACTATCCTTGTGAAGTGTTGAGTCCATCACCAAAGATCCTCTGAAGATCAAATCTTATACATTTGTTGTTGTGTCATATTTGTGAAGATCCAAGTAGTTGTGTCTATTTGGAAGTTGTGTATGTACTAAGTATAGTTGTGTAGATTGGTCCTAGCTACGATTAGGGCTCGACTTTTAGCTTAAAGTCGGAAATTGGTTAAGCAATGTGTACGGTTTTCTCCACCATAAGGAGCTTGTTGTGTAGTGAACTCTCGAGTAAGGAGTACTAGAGGAGTGGAGTAGGAACGAGGAGTGAGCTTCGTTGCCGAACCACTATAAATCCTTGGTGTTTGGTTTGATCTTTCTTTACCCTTAACTCTTTACATTCTTTATTCTTTGTGCATATACATTAGTTAGTATTAGTTTAGTTACACTATCATTGTTCATATTGTGCATAAGAAGATTTCACATATTTCCTCAAGCCTAAGTTTTTGAAAAAGGATTTTTGAAAACCATCTTTTAACAAGTAAATATAAGAAACTATTCACCCCCCCCCCTTTTCTAGTTTCTACAAACAAGAACGTATTGATTATGACGAGACATACGCACCCGTAGCAAGATTAGAATCCATTAGAATCCTTTTAGCTTACGCTTGTGCCTTAGACTTTAAGCTTCAACAAATGGATCTAAAGAGTGCATTTCTTAAAGGTTTGATCAATGAGGAGGTATATGTGGCTCAATCTCCCGGCTTCATTGATTTTAAGAAACCGGATCATGTTTACAAGCTTAAGAAAGCTCATTATGGTATCAAACAAGCACCCAAAGCTTGGTATGATAGACTTAAAGCGTTTCTTGTAAAACATGAGTATACCATGGGGATGGTAGACAATACACTCTTTACAATGAAGAAAGGTTCTCACCTCATTATCGTATAAATATATGTTAAAGACAATATATTTGGTTCAACTTGTCAATCATGGTGTGATGACTTTGCCAAAATCATGCATGACGAGTTTGAAATGAGTATGATGGGGATCACTAGTATCCAATATCACTACCCTAAAAACATCAATGGCTGCCGAAAAATCCCCTCTTCTCATAACCTGATTTTCTTATTCCTTTAATCCGAATACCTTATAATGATGTTGTTTTCTCGATTAGTCATTGATTATTCTTGAGTTAACAAAGTCCTTGTTTGGTTGATTGGTTTTAGGGCTAATTAAATTAGTTTTATTTTACTTTTCTGCCGTCATTGCTGTGTGCGTTCACGGTTTATTTAACAAATTCCTTTGTTGCGTTCACGGTTAAACATTATTGGTTGGTTGTTTTGTATCTCGTGGTATTAATTGTGGTTGGGAGATTTGGTCAGCTGACCTTGAATTCATTGTGTCGGCTAACATTAGTTTATTTAAATTGTGTCGGCTGACATTGAAATCAAGTGGTCGGCTGACAATCGTTTATTAGTTGGTCGAATTAATTGTTCTTTATTATTAGTTGGTCGGCTGACAATCGATTGATTTCTGTGTCGCATCTTTTATTTTTTAGGGTAGTTTTTTAGGGTTTCTTTTGGTGAAGTTATGGTGGGTTCCAGTGCGAATAATGTCTTAAATCCTAATTCGGTTGTTGATACAGCAAATGGTGACCGAATTAATTTGAATGTAGGGTCAATAGAGGATGTTGAAAAACTGTTCTCGACCTCCCTCAATACGGTGGAAGTGATTAGTAGGTTTATGAATGATGTCCAAAATAACAAATATGAATTCTTGAAGCGAATGACTACTGAGCAATGGACAAAGACTCTTGATATCGTATGTGCACACCAAGTGGAGTTGGAGAGCAGTGTTAGAACACTAAAACGTCAACATGTTAATGCTTCTAAAGCAGGTGTGCGTGATGATACTAGGGATCCGTCTATGAGCACTACTTTTGGACATGATGCTAGGGTTACACCAGATTTATCTAATATCACAATGCGCATGTCTTTGGATCAACATAAAGAGGTGAGAGTCTCATCTCCTACGTTTAGTAAATTGGTTAATGATGAGCTATCGTTTGAACAATTGGATATAAACCCTAATGAGAGGAGTGATGTATTTGACTCAAATATGGCTGATTTCACGTTTTCTAATCCAAGTGATCCAGTGATAGATGTCGAGGAAACTGTGAAGGAATCTCCTATTGTATAGTCGATGGATATTGGTGGTCCATCTAACTCCTATGCAGCTGTTGCTAGTTCAAGCCAACAAGCTTCACATGTTGCTCGTGTTAATATAGGTTCTGTCATATCTGAAAACAGGTTTGAGGGTGTCCAGGTATCTATTCCACGTAAAGTGGTTGAGAAGGTTAATACACGCTTTCATAATACACTCTATGGATACTTTATTGGTAAACGAATGGCATTTCCAGTGGTTGAATATTATGCTAAAACTAATTGGGCTAAATTTGGGTTAAAAAGGATCATGATGAATTCCAATGGTTTCTTTTTCTTTCAATTTGATGCACAATCTGGTTATGAAGCTGTGTTGGAAGGTGGACCATGGATGATTCGTAATTCTCCCATTATTCTTAAAAGGTATACTATGAAGACTAGCCTTCGTAAAGAAGAATTTACCTGTATTCTTGTATGGGTTAAACTTCATGATGTGCCTCTTCAAGTGTTTGAGGAAGAGGGTATTAGTCTGATTGCTACATATCTTGGTAAGCCTATTATGCTTGATTCTTTTACTAGCACTACGTGTAAAGAATCTTGGGGTCGTAGTAGTTTTGCTCGCTATTTAATTGAAATTAAATCTGATTGTGATTTAAATGAGACAATTACTATTGGTGTTCCTGATTTGGAGGGTGAGGGGTATACTAAGGAAACTATTAAAGTTGAATATGAGTGGAAGCCGCCTAGATGCCCTACATGTAATATCTTTGGTCATACGGCTGAAACTTGTCCTAAACGTGTTATCCCTAAAGTGGCACCTACAGTTATACATGAAAAAGATGATGGATTTCAACAAGTTCGTAGTAGAAAGCATAACAACAAAGGAAAGCAAGGAAGCCAGATTCCGAGAGGTGTCCCGTTAAGCAAAGGCTTCCAGGTTGGTAATCCTTTTACTTTTAGTCCGAAGTCGTCTACTCCTGGTGCTCATATACATGATAACTCATCTAATCCTGGTAAAACTTCGAATGCATCTAAACGTGATAATAGCAAAGTTGATAGTGGTACCAAATCTGGGTTGCATACTAGTAGTTCAAATAAAGGTAAATCTGTGGTGAGTGGCGTTTCTACTTCGAATTAATTTGGGACTCTTTCAGGGGATATAGGTGACCTAAGTGGAGATGATGATGATGAGGAGGTTGAAAACATTTATGATGAATCTGCTAATCTTCTTAATTCTCAATCAGGGGCAAGCACTCCTGCCACGAATGTTTTAAATGTTTAGTATAGCCTCATGGAATATAAGGGGTCTGAACCAATCCCCTAAAAGAATAGAGGTTCGTCGGGTTATTAATGAAAATAATCTGAGTGTTTGTGCTATCTTGGAGTCTCATGTTGATGCTTCGGGTGTTTATGATATGTGTCGTAAGATTTTTAGCAGATGGAAGTGGACGTCAAATGGTGGTTTGTGTCCTAAAGGGACTCGTATAATTCTTGGCTGGAATGATGATAATGTGGATGTTATGGTGTTGTCTCAAACAAGTCAAGTTATGCATTGTCAGGTTAAAACGCGTATGGATAACCGTACGTTGTTCTGCTCTTTCGTTTATGCTGATAACTACTATATCCATCGGCGTGTTCTCTGGAATAATTTGGTTGCTCATGCTACTTTTATGCGGGATAAGCCAAGGGCTGTTTTGGGTGATTTTAATGCTGCTCTTAATATTGAGGATCACTCATGCGGTGGCTACACTCCTAATATTGCCATGCGGGAATTCAAGGAGTGTGTTAATCTTATGGAAGTTATGGACGTTAATGCTACAGGTTTACATTTTACTTGGAATGAGAAACCACAGGGTGATGATGGTATTCTCAAAAAGATTGATCGGATTATGTCTAACATTAAGTTTCTTGATGAGTTTCCAGGTTTTTTTGAGATATTCCAACCTTACAGGATTTCTGACTATTCTCCTTGTGTGTTAAGAATCCCTACAATTAGCAAACCTAAGCCTAAACCTTTTAAATTCAGTAATTTTCTTGTGCATAAGGAGGGTTTTCATGCAGTGGTAGCTAACGGATGGTTGGCTAATGTTCATGGTTGTGCTATGTTTAGGCTTGTTAAACGCTTAAAAGGTTTAAAGGCTCCGTTTCGTAAACTGCTGTTTGAACAGGGTAATCTTCATGATCGTGTTACTAGACTACGTGTGGAATTAGATGCTGTTCAACAAGCCCTTGATAGAGACCCATCCAATGTGTTGTTGAAAGAAGACCATGCTCATTATCTAGTTGCTTTTAAGGAAGCTTCTCTTGATGAGGAACGCTTCTTACGTTAGAAATCTAAAATTGAATGGCTTGATGCAGGTGATTCAAATACGGCTTATTTTCATAACTCGGTTAAGAGTAGGGCGGCTCGTGATCGTATTGAAATGGTTCGTGATTCTCATAATGTGCTTCATGATGGAGATGTTGTGCCTGGTGCTTTCGTTGCTCATTACGAGCAGTTTCTTGGTCAGGCAAGTGTTTCAGGTTCTTTTAATACGTCTGATTTGTTTGTTCGAAAGCTTGGTGCTCAGAAATGTGCCCATATGGTTAGAGTCATCTCTGATTCTGAAATTAAGAGTGCGTTATTCTCCATGAGTGATGATAAAGCGCCTGGGCCGGATGGTTTTACTGCTGCGTTTTTTAAGAAGTCTTGGGATATTGTTGGTTATGAGTTTACATGTGCTATTCGGGAGTTTTTCTCTAATGGAAAACTTCTTAAAGAGGTTAATCATACTATCATTGATCTTATCCCCAAGGTTTCTGTTCCAAATAAGATTACTGATTATCACCCCATCTCTTGTTGTAATGTTATTTTCAAATGCATTAGTAAAATACTTGCTAACCGTATTAAAGGGGATTTGGGCGATTTGGTTAATATTAATCAATCTGCTTTTGTTCTAGGGCGTAGGATCTCGGATAACATCTTATTGACGCAGGAGCTGATGAGGAATTACCACAGAAATTTTGGTCCTCCAAGATGTGCTTTTAAGGTTGATATTCAGAAAGCTTACGATACGGAGGACTGGCAGTTTCTGCGTAACATTCTGATTGGTTTTGGATTCCATTATTTAATGGTTGATTGGATTATGACGTGTGTTTCTACTACTTCATATTCCATTTGCATAAATGGTAATTTATATGGCTGGTTTCAAGGTAAAAGAGGTCTCAGGCAAGGTGATCCGTTATCTCCATATCTTTTCACGTTGGTCATGGAGATCCTTTCACTTATGTTGCAGCGGAGGGTTCTTAATGCAGAGGTTTTTTATTTTCATCACCGTTGTGAGCAACAGCGTATTATCAACCTCTGTTTTGTAGATGATCTTTTCTTGTTTGCTAGGGGTCACTTGGACTCTGTGCAGGTTATTATGGATGCGTTGGAGGAATTTAAGATAGCTTCAGGTTTGGTTCCAAGTATCCCAAAGAGCACAGTATTCTTCTGTAATGTAGCTACTGCTTTTAAAAGTAGTATTTTACATATCATGCCATTTGCTGAAGGCGAGTTACCTGTCAGATATCTTGTTGTCCCTCTCATTTCGTCCAGGCTTCTATATAGGGATTGTAAATTCCTTGTTGAAAAACTTGAGAGTAGAGTTAATGATTGGCAATAAATTTTTTTCTTTAGCAGGAAGACTCCAGTTAGTTCGTTCAGTTCTTTCATCAATGCATATCTACTGGGCGTCTGTCTTTATCTTACCTGTTCGGATTATTCATGATTTGGAACAGCTTATGAGAGGCTTCTTATGGTGTCAAGGTGAAATGAAGAAAGGTAAGGCTAAAGTTGCTTGGGACTCTGTTTGTACTCCATTTTATGAAGGTGGACTTGGTATTCGTAAGCTTTCTGATTTTAATACTGCTTTAATGGTTTCTCATATCTGGTGTATTCTCACTCGTAAAGAGTCTTTATGGGTTAAATGGATTTATTCTTACAAGTTAAAGGATCAAAGTTTCTGGGACGTTCCATGTATAGGTGATATGAGTTGGGGCTGGAGAAAACTTCTACAGATTAGACCACGCATTCGTCAATTTATTTGGTACAAGATTAATAATGGTAGATTGGCTTCTATGTGGTTTGACAAATGGGCAGATTTATGTCCGTTACGGGACGTTCTTTCGTTTCGAAGTATTACAAGATCGGGGCTCTCTCTATCTAATAAGGTAAGGGATCTTATTACTGATGGTATTTGGCAATGGCCGTAGGATTGGTATGCTAGATTTCCGAACATTGTCTCTATCCCGGTCCCTGTTATTAATGATGCTCAGGATGATGATTTGATGTGGCGGGATATAAATGGGGTTCTACATCCTTTTTCAGTTTCTTTAGTTTGGGACTCCATTCGAGATAGGGCTTTGATGGTTGATTGGTATCATGCTGTTTGGTTTGCTCATTGTATTCCTCGTCACTCTATCCACTTATGGTTAGTGGTTAGAAGAAAATTGAAGACACAAGATCGGCTTAGGCAATGGGATGTTGGCCCTTTGGTGGATCTAAGCCTTCTACGATGTCTGTTGTGTAAATTGGTGCAGTATTCTCATGACCATCTTTTCTTTGAATGTTCTTATTCTATGCAGGTTTGGTCTAAGGTTCGGGGCCTATGTGATATGGATAACATCCCCCCTCGGATTGATGATATTTTAGCCTATGTTATTCCAATTTCTAAGGGAAAGTCTTGTCCTAGCATCCTTGGCCGTCTTGTGTTGGCTGCTACTGTGTACTTTATATGGATGGAACGTATTCAAGACTTTTCAAGAAAAAGCTGTTGGCCGTTGATCAGATTGTTCAGCTTATTTGTGATACTATTCGGTTGAAGTTGATTTCATTTTGTTTTAAGAAGTTGTCTGCCAGGTCGAGTTTGCTGCTTGACAAATGGAGGGTGCCGAGCTCTAGAGTTCTTCATGATGGGAGTGTCGGGTGAGGGTTGTACTCTTTTTTCCTTGTCCAAGGTTTTTCCCACTGGGTTTTCTTTGGCAAGGTTTTTTAAGGAGGCAGGCTCATTTGGATTTCATTTGCTCCTTTTGTGCTGTTGGTGGAAGCTGAAGACAATGTGTGACTTCATGTTTGCATATTTGTTTCTTCTAGTTTACTTGCATTGTAGTTCTAGATTAGTTTGTGTTTATGCCATGACATAATCACGTGTTAACATGCTGCCTGTAGCATGCGGTTAATGTGGTATCTTAGCCACATTCCTTTGTACTTCAACGCTTTTTTGGTTAATATAATTACTGGGGAAACCCTTTACCAAAAAAAAGAAATGAGTATGATGGGAGAACTTAACTTCTTTTTAGGACTCCAAATTAAACAAATGGACAATGGTATTTTCTTTAATCAATCCAAGTATGTTAAAGAAAAGATGACAGTTTGTCGTAATCCTTGGATTATACAATAGATGGAATGATTACTAGAGAGAGAGATAGATGAAGATGTAGAGAGAGAAAGTAGAGAGAGGTTGGAGAAAAATGAAAGATTAGATTAGAAGTGTGTAAATGTGAGAACCAACCCCTCCTAACATGCTAGGAGGGGGTATTTATATAGCCCACCCTACATGTGGGCTTTGTGGGTTATATTGTTACATATTGGATTACGAGCCCATACTACGTATATATCGTTGGAGTGACCGATCCTTTCTAAATACGTAAAAACGTATTTCCAACAATCTCCCCCTAAGGGAGGTCACTCCAAGTTACAATGTCCTAAATAGTCTATAGCTCGTGATCTATGTTAACAATGATGTGACCGAGACTTTCTTTGAAAAACGTATTTCCAACAATCTCCCCCTAAGGGAGGTCACACCATTTTAGAAAATCTTAAACCTTATATACTATGCTTGAGTCTTTGATCTTGTTCTTGTGAATATGCTGATGAGATCTTTGACTTTACTCTTGAGCATGTTTCCTTGCCTTGACCTTGTGCATTCATCACTTGTGAAATTTGCCTCCTCGTGACTTCATCTTCCATATACTTATACCTTTATAAATTCTTGAAAGCTTCAGAGTTTGATACAGCGGAAGACTTGACTTTTAGGCTTTCTAGAATTAGATGAAGTGTTAAGTGTAGAAAGCATAAGCATGCGTTGACGACTTCTTCTGGATTGTACACCGCAATGCCACCTTCTTGTTACGCTGCATAAGACAGTTAGCAACAAAACATATACACGGATGAAATGACCTTGAACATTTCATTCTAATTCGATAGCATTTTACCTCCGGTCGGTGAAGACCGTTGGACGATATTAAATATCGTACTTGTGGTAGGTAGTTTCAATTAAGAACCTCCTTCACAAGATTTCGCGGGTAAACCCGTTCTCTTTATTCGACCGTCCAAAGCTGACTGCGAACATAAAGAGTGAATCATTTGGATAATAATATCTGCATGATTTGAAGCCGTCAATTCATGTTCCTGGAACAAGTGAAATTCAATTATGAACCGCACCATCGTTGCTTTCTAGTTGTCACGAGCTTGATTCGTATAGAATCTTGCAAGTTACCTACCAAGTGCCGTTTGAGGTTAACACTAGAAGGATTTCCACTCATCACTGTGAACACTAAGATATCAGTCTGAGTGTTCTGGCAAGATCACTAAGATATTGCGTAGAGGCCTGGAACGTGTTTAAATTCAGTTAAGAATTAAACCACTATTGCTTTCCAGTTATCACAAGTATGATTCATAAAGAATCACACAAGTCACCTACCATGAGCTTTTTGATGTTCGCTCAAGAAGGATTTTCATCTTCATTGTAAATACTTTCGTATTACTCGGATGTTCAGGCAAGATCATGAAGATTTTACGTAGGACTCTTAAGATCTTTCTTACTTTTCACAGTGTGTGAAGAAGCAAGGAATTATGAAAGTGTGTCCTAATGAGATATTTGATGATCTCAAATGGCTCTAGACTCGATCGTGCATTTTGGATTTTAGTGATCGGAGGCTTGAGAGGAGTGCCACCATTTCAATACCAGTTTACTCGGAGTGAATAAATCGATAGATGCTGCGTTGTCTCCGTGTGAATAAAACAAATATCTTTTAAGAGATATCTGAGTTAGCTGGGATGGGTTGTGCATTGCATCACTGGGTCCATGATTTCTATCTTCAATATCGAGCATCATTAAACTGATCTCAATAGCATATGTGTTGACCCGGTTTTTGCCTAAGGTTGTAAGGAGGGCTTCTTTCTTTACACCCTTTATCTTTACAATTCTTTTTCATTCTTCAACCCCTTCAATGCTTACCAATACGTCATAACTAGCACCTTGTTGTGATTGTTCCAGTGCTAACCCTTAAGTACTTGGTCGGCATTCAGCTACGTTCACAATCTTTCCTCATCTTTCCTAAAGACTACTATTTCTAGCTATGGAATGTCCTTGGGAAGATTCCTCCGGTTTTGGAAGAATCATTGGACTTAACCTATCCTACCATCCTTATGTCACCACAATCTTCATCGTCGTAAAATAAATGGGTTTAGGGTAAGTATAAATCACCATGAAATCAATTTTGATATAGCAAATCCTTTTTGCTCCCCCTTAACATATGCCACGATATTCAAAAGCATTTCACACATGTTGTGATGAGCTATCACGTTAAGTCAAACCATTTGTGATAATTTCCCATATTAAATCACATTTTCTCCCCATATTAAAAATATTAACCCAACCGATATTTTTGATATCAATTGATTTAATGAAGTTTTAACAAAGGTTTTGGGAAGAAAAATGCAAGTCTGTTCAATCTTCATGAGACCAATTTGTGAGATATGATACCGATTTGTAACATGATCACATATTCACCATATTAGAAGAAATTGACAAGGTTGGACCTGATTGATGAGAACATCATATGATAAGATCAAATGGTTCTTGTCGGCAAATGTTGGTCGCCTCGTCACGTCTGAAGTCATCTCTTGACACCACATGTACGATTGGTATTGTTTTCTTGACACCAATTAGTGAACTTGGCACTTTCGGCATTGAAGATTCTGAACACTTGACAATTGCTCCCCCTCAATTGTTGACCCGTGTTCTTTTGAAAGAGCCGTAGTCGTCGTTTGAGTAGTCGCATCGTCGAGTATGTAGATACCAATTGTAGAGTGCTATGGTTGTGGAGATGATAACTTCATAAAAACAAGATTTCTCTTGTTTTAACTAATAAATGCACTGATGCGTACATAAATTTGTTTTAGACCAAGTTATAAACTAAACTTGATCCCTTACAAGGTTTTAAAGTAAACCTTGCCTGAGAAAATTAATTCCCGTTGAGAGCCAAAGCTTTCATAAGAAATACTTGACTTTAATATGAAAAGCAGGTTGCAGTCTGAAATAACTACAAGCCATTTTGAGCATGTTTCAAATCATTTAAACTTCTGCTCGAAGTTTATTTACAACCCCGTGTCATTATTGAACGACATTTCTAGGATCGTAAATATTATTGATTCCAGAAGATATGCTCTTTTTATCAAAACATTCTGAACATACAATTTTGAAAGATTTAGAAAAATCTTTTGAAAAATTCTTGAAAAATTGTGTTCAAATTTTGAAAACCAATTACTTGAGCTTAAAATGTTGAATATCTTACAAAACGAGCTCAAGTTCGAGAAGTTGTAAACTTCCCGTTGTTTAACCGAAGAACGAGTTCTAAGCTGACTTTTACTTAGAAATCGTTTTCATGAGCTTGAAAACTTTTGAATGTTTTAACGGAAAGCTCATGACCGAGAAAGCTTAATTTCTCGTTAAGAGGATAAGGTATCATTAAAGATAAGCTTTCCTAAAATTGAAATCCGAGTTACACTCTGATATATAATTGTAATTCATTGTGCATGAGCTTAAAAACTTCGAATGTTTTAATATAAGATCATGCCCGAGAAAAATTAATTTCTCGTTGTGAGGATAAGTTTATCATCGGCGATAAACTTTCCTTTATTTGAAGATCGGGTCATCATCTGATATTTAACGAGGAGCCATGTACCCAAGGTTAAAAACCTTTGAATTATTTTAATGTAAGCTCGTATCCGAGAAAATTAATTTCTCGTTTTTGAGGATAAGTTTGTCATCGGCGATAAACTTTCCTTTATTTGAAAAACTGGTCATCATTTGACATTTAACGATGAGCCATGTACACGAGCTTAAAACCTTTGAATGGTTTTAGGATACGCTCGTGTCCAAGAAAACTTAATTTCTCGTTTTGAGGGTAAGTTATCGTTGCGTAGATAAACTTCCCTTTCTCTGAAGTTCGGGTCACATAGTGTGATTAGAATGTGAACCATTGTTGTTAGCTTAATCGTAAATCCCCTGAAACATTTGATTCGTAGGTATCAGCTTCTTCAGCAACCAAACGCTAAGATTGTCCTTAGTTGAATGGTATACAGAGATTTGACTGGGTTGTTGTTGTTGATGCTTGACTTTAGTACCTGTACTGGAATCAACAATTTGCATTGTTTCACATGGGTTAGCGATATCTATTTTAGAACCATGCGGGGATTCACAGTCAGACTTGGTAGTGCTAGAGGGAAACATCTTTCCTGTAGGAACCCATTGAAGATTCACTGATTTGATAATCCTACCCGTGGGTTGCCACCTAAGGTTGGATCTAGGCGACATGGTTTTCTTATGCACAGTGGAAGACTCAGCGGTAGAAAACCTATTTCCTTTGGGATTCCCTCTTTTAGCATTTGAGTTCAGCTCCTTCAAGACTTTAGTAACACAAGCCGCATGATTTGTCGTGAAGACACTTTTCATGCATACGGAACAAACACCGTGTTTATGGTCCGAATGCGATCGAGAGATCCTAGTTCTTATGCATCTACATAGTGATTATTAGGCATGCTATTCGACCTATGTTGTGGCATATTCTTAGAACTATACCTAGAATATCTAGTAGCAGTCTTGTTTGTAGGTTTTGCATAGGCTGATTTGATCACATTAGGCCTAGATAGTGGAGTGACTAGTCTAGAACTATGAACCATATCAACTTGGGAGGCAAACCGCGGTCTCGAGGATTTTGGTCGCTCGGATCTAAATGCAGTCGGTTGTCGAACGGACTGATTTTTAGGCGGTTTCCCCAAGATCGATGGTTTTTCAAGCTTAGTGTCCACACTAGTGCCCTTAATTTTCCTTAGCTCGTTTATCAGAGCAACTATAGCAAAAACCTTTTTCAGAACCTGAGCCTTTAAATCAGCATTTTCAGTGGTTAACAAGGTCGTTGACTCTAGAGTTTTAGACCTCATCTCTACGATAGAATGATTTAACTCATTATAATGCTGTTTTAAGGTCTCGTTTTCCTTTTGTAAGAGGTCTTGGGATGCCAATTTAGATTCTAGCAAAGTAATTTGTTTCACAAAATTATCTTTTTCGGCTTTAGAATCTTGAATTTTTTGATTTAATTTTCGTTCAAGAACAACGTTTGAATTTTCAAGTTTTTCAAAATACTTTTCAAATTTATCCGTTTTCTTCGAAAATTCAATTTTGGCATCCTCAAGCTCTTTTGATTGTTGAGCTAAAATCGTTTCAAGCTCTTCAATCCTAGAAGCAGAATTGGTTAACGAAGCAGTCATAAGGCATATATCATGATTTTGAGCATTTTGATCATTCTCTCCCCCATTATGACTCACATTAGATGAATCAGAAGTGGAATCACCCTTTTCCATCCAATGTTTGTCATAGGTGGGTTCGGAAGTCTCAACATGCTGGAGGTCATTGTTGGATACAGTATTCAATTGCACCTCAACTATTGGCTCTTCGTCATGCATGCTTTGACGTGAATTTATGACACTGTTATCATCATTAACCAAAGCGGTCTCTTTTGAGTCATCCGTAAGACCATTATTTTCCTTTGACATCTGCATCGGATTTGCTTGCTTCCAATTGTCATAAGCAATTTGAAGTCGTGATCGTTCTTGAAACAGATGTGTAAGATAAGTCACATATTTGAACAAAGTACCACGGAAGTCTTGAATCTCTTTATGCATGTCTTCAAGGAATGACTAACAGGGCACTGAATTTTCTTTCTTGACAACATCGAATTGAAGAAAAATCGATAATTGTTTCAAAAGAACTTGAAGTGCAAATGCAGATTCAATATGATTAAAGTCTTCTTTGTCAAGTTGTTGCTAAAGAATATCTAAGTTTATCATCATAGCCTCCATGAAGAAAGGAGCATTTTGACCAAAGATTGCCACAAAGGATGGTCCGTAGTCTAGCTTGGTAAGCTCGTAGAGATGACATTCAAATTTTCTAAATGAGACCTGACATTTTTGTCTTGCATCTTCTTCAATTCTCCCTCTCGAGATGTCGAATTCAACGAATCCATTGAAAATCGATGATAAATGAAGGTAAGGATTACTTCTCGATCGAACAATGAAAGAAAGTAATTGTGTTTGTTTTTGTGTGTAGAAGCCGAGAAATAATGTTGAAATCCCCTAAAGTATCTTCTCGATGAACAAAAAATTCCAAGTCGAACAAAAACTCACGATTAAAAATTTTCAAAAACACGTTTTTGAAAAATCTTGAAATACTTGTCATTGTATCAGAATCCCCAAAATTAATCCGTCGGAATACCCATCGGAATAACCATCGGAATGTCCTATCGGAAAGTTTGTCGGAATATGGATCGGAATACCTGTCGGAATAAGCTGTCGGAATACCCTGTCGAAATAAACTATCGGAATATTCTGTCAGAATATCCTGTCGGAATAATCTATCGGAATAACCAATCGGAATAAACTATCGGAATAACCTGTCGGAATACCTATCGGAATAATCTGGCGGAATACCCTGTCGCAATAATGATCGGAATTCCTGTCGGAATATCTAAACCGTTTTCTGATGGATTTCTGTCGGAATATATAAACCCATTTCCGATGGATTTCTGTCGGAATAGTACAAGTTCCCACTTTTCTCAGACAAAACTCAACCAATTCGAGATTTTAAGCCAAAAAATGATCAAAACACCCAAAAATTTTGTGTTTTTAGCCAAAGTAACAATACCAAATCACTAACCACAACTATGTAGATGATTTGTATAAAGATTAAACCATAAAAAAACACAAAAATTTTTTGGTTCGAATGTATTTGGATCAAAATAAACGAATGAATCAAGAACACAAACACAAAAACAAAACAATCATCCCATGTCTTTGATACCAATTGACAGTTTGTCATAATCCTTGGATTATACAATAGATGGAATGATTACTAGAGAGAGAGATAGATGAAGATGTAGAGAGAGAAAGTAGAGAGAGGTTGGAGAAAAATGAAAGATTAGATTAGAAGTGTGTAAATCTGAGAACCAACCCTCCTAACATGCTAGGAGGGGGTATTTATATAGCCCACCCTACATGTGGGCTTTGTGGGTTATATTGTTACATATTGGATTACGAGCCCATACTACGTATATATCGTTGGAGTGACCGATCCTTTCTAAATATGTAAAAACATATTTCCAACAAAACATAAAGAAATTTAGATTAGAAGACTCTAGACCAATGAAGACCCCTATGGCCTAGGATACTAAACTCACCATAGATGATGATTGTGAATCGGTAGACAACACCAAATATAGAGGTATGATTGGTAGTTTGTTGTACCCAACGGCAAGTCGACCGGATATCATGTTTAGTGTTTGCCTTTGTGCTCGCTTCCAAGAGGCTCCCAAAACCTCTCACCTTGAAGCGGTTAAGCGTATCTTCCAATACATTAAGGGCACTATACATTTAGGATTATGGCATCCTAGGCGTAGAAACCATTGTCTACGTGGACTCGGATCATACGGGAGACTATGTGGACCGGAAAAGCACTAGTGGAGATTGTACCTTCATGGGTTGTTGTTTAACTTCTTGGTTCTCCAAGAAACAAACCGCTCTTGCTATATCCACCACGGAAGCCGAGTATGTGAGTGCTGGTAAAGCTTGTCAACAAGCTCCATGGATGAAGCAAGTGCTTGTTGATTACGGGATTTCTCTTGATGATGATCCCATCATGTACGACAACAAGGGTGCAATAGACCTTAGCAAGAATCCCATGCAACATTCGCGAACTAAGCACATAGAGATTCGCCACCATTTTCTTAGGGATAATGTTCAAAAGGGGAACATTTCGATCGAAAAGGTACCCTCGGTAGAAAACTTAGCCGACATCTTCACTAAGCCACTTAAGAGGGAACCTTTTAATTACTTGTGTAACACCCCCAAATATTCATACTTTAGTTCAGCGGAAGAGTCGTTGGTGTTACGGGATAGCACATTACTCAAATCATAGACAACGCTTAAATATCGCGTCCTTTAATACTAAAGCATTTTCCATTCATAAATATCAAATTACATAGGTCCCAAGTCATAGTATTTCATACAATTTTACAAAACATTTGAATGGAAATTTTATTTGAATGCGGGCCATAAATTCTTGTCCTCTTCCCGAGAATTACCTTCAAGTACCTGAGATAAAACATGTTAAAAAGTCAACGAAAACGCCGAGTGAATTCATAGAGTTTAATAGAAACCATTAATATATCACCGGTATACATAATCGTTACCGAAAATCATTTTATACAATTCTTTATCGTAGGCCATAAAATAGGCCAAAGACATTTTATACAAATCTTTGTCATAGATCATAGTGTAGGCTTTTGCCTTCAAAATCATTATACGAACCATTGTCGTAAAAACATCATACAATACGTTTTATAACGTTGTATAAAGTTTAATAAAAACCGATATATGAAAATGGTTATATAAAACCAAAACACGAACATAATATCAATAATAAGACCCCTTATTGCTAGTCAGGCAATATATTATAATTCAATGCGTATATAAGTAATTCCGTTATTGGATTATTATAAGCCGCATGACATTGCTACCTTACTATACCAAACAACGGGTAGCTAACCCGTAATTCCTTTTGCCCATCTAAAACAACATGTCATCACAATAATCACGCTTATATAAATCTTCTCATACATAAATTCGCTTACCAATCAATGTGGCACGACGGGGATCAACCGTCAAGGCGCGAACTGGGGTGATCTTCCCCAAATAGTACTATTATATGCATAAGCGTCTATCAAATCCCGGTAGTCAAAATTCATGCTAATGGGACTTTTAGTGACATAACCTAACTAATAATAGTCCATTTCATTTCATTCATCAGGTCATATAATCATTCATCGGTTCATATAATCATTCGGATCCATATCAATAAGCAAATAATCGGGGACAACTGGTGTCCTATTTTATTAAAACTAACATGTTATCTCCCTCGCGGGTTTATAAAACATTTCATAAAACATTTAAAAGAGTGCGAGGCTATGAACTCACGTTGATTGGGAGAGGCGGGTTATCGGCGATTTGGATGTACGGTACGTGCTTCAATCACGGAAACCTAGACAAATAATATTGTCTTGGACTCTTGTCCAATGACTTTATAAAACAATGGCTATGTATATATGATGACATTATAAGTATGATGATGATAAAGTGGGATTTTATCTCTTCATACACATTATAGTGTTATGTGTTAGTCAAATTTTAGACTACTTACACTAGTTTTAACTTGTTTACATATTAAGGCCCAATAAGCTCATTAAAAGTTCAATTCATTATATTAGCCCATTTACACTTTTAATACCAGGCCTATACTCATATGTTGGGCCTAAGTGGGTTAAGCCAATGAGTAAGTCCATTAGTGTTTAGCCAAACTAGTTGGGCTAATAAACAAACAACACTAACTCTCCCCCAGGGGGGCGATTTCCGGCCACCCTTCCCACTCTTTTTCCGGCCAAAACAAATCCATAAATCGTATCTCTACCCCTTGAAATTAATTATGTCCTCGTTTATTTGTATTAGGGTTGTTTTTGTACAATCTTAGTCAGATCTTTGATGCCTTATTATTTTCCTGGTGGTATGCAACCGATCGGTGGTTTTGTTATGATTCAAGAAGGGGTGTGTCAACACCTTCATGTTCTGATATATGGCAAATCGTCTCAAATCAGTCAAAACCTAACCCTAAGTAATTAGGGTTCGTTATTCTGTTTCATTCTTTAGGGTTTCAATGGCTGATTGTATTTATTGATCCACGCGTTACTTATTTATCTTTCTGATAGATCAGGTTGTTGTGGATGGAGGTGGCTCGTATATTAAACCAGTTTAGGGTTTTTTGGGGCTGCGTGACGGTTGTTTGTTCGTGCAGGTGACAGCGACGCTGGGTAAACTCTTTTTAGGGTTTCTTGTGTATTGATTGAATCTTTAGGGCTCGTTGGTCATGGCTGGGAATCATGTGCATTTTGTTGTCATAGTTACCACTGGAGATATTGGTTATGAATTGGGTAACAGGGTCCTATCCTCTTAGGATGGTAATGAGCTTTACCTCATTTTTGATCCACGGTAAATTCTTTTGTAAGGGTTTGCTGCATGATGACTTGAATCTTTGGCAAGATTCCTATGATTTCCTAGATCTGGTTCGTTTTGCATGGTTGTGTTGGGGTTTTGCATGGCCCGACCATGGGTATGTTGTTTTGGGGAGATCTGTAGTACATGTGCTGGTCACATGTTGGTATTGTGCCATGTCACGTGATGTGACTTTGATGGCAGTTAATTATTGCAATAATCACGGATGAGTTTTCCATACCAAAATTATCTTTCCTAAGATAAGATATTTATCTTAATGTGATTGATTGTGATCCCATATTCTGATTTTATGGGCATGGTAGTAGTGGTCTAGTACGTCTACATTGGAAGATGGGAAGATCACTTTATATTTATAAGTTGAAAGCGACAGTATTGTAATTTATTTTATCATGTATGGTTTTCAACTTTTTTATTAAGCATAAGAGTGGCATGTCACTCCTATCTAGGGTTGTTTTGGTTAGTGCACATTGTGTATATGTGCTGGTTGTAGCCTATGTAACGAGCCGTGATGTTAGGACTTCACCTACATCCGATTGTACTTCAACGTTTTTTGGCGTAATATATTTTACCGAGGTTATGCCCCTTTACCCAAAAAAAACTAGTTGGGCTAATAGTCTAATAAGGCTACTTTGGCCCGTTAATGTCCATATGTTATAAAGCTCGGGTTTTATCGGTTTTTACTTGTCAAATGTACTTACATATCAGTAGATGAGTTATAAAAAGTTTACATTAGACGGGTCCGACCGTCTAAGTTTTATTTGGCGAAAACGTTGATCTTTCGGTTTTAGCCGAAAAGACGTAAAACTTATATACATAGTTTTATAACTTAGAAAACATATCAATTTGTACTTTAATAAAAAATTTCATACTTATTTATCAAATTATACAACTTATTTTATAAGTATTATCATAAGTTAGTGGGTTTTACATATGTATTTTATATTAGTATTACTTCAGTGCTTATTTTATATTATATACCTTTATTTCCAAATCTGATTATCAAACTCACTTTCACCATTTTTGCCATATCTTGAGTTTTACAAGGAGATAGAAGCTCAAATTTGGGAAGCACAAAATACATAATATGTGCTACAATTAACTCAATTTTAGCTACTGCTCATTCATCCTCTAAGTATCCCTAATAATTCGTCCAAAATAGACTATACGGATTTGAACCTTAATAGTATTTTGATCATATCTTGCTCATTTTATTGATTCCATTGAGTGGCCAACTCTCCACATATTTAAAAATCAAATACCTTACTGTATATTCAATCATACAAGTCATTTTATGAGGTTATCATATGGTTACTTACTGTTTTATACAGCCTAAAATTTTAGTCAAGATTTTAACATCTTTACATGTAGATTTTCATCATTTTAACCAAATTTATCAACACAAGATCCCCACATAATACTTTGATCATCGTTTATCATCATATACATATACATTTAGAAAGAAAATACATAATTACATATTTAAAACAATAGGGTGATAGAAAGAAATTTATCTCCATACCAATCTATATGATGGAAAGGATGAGATATTGGATGAACAAGGCTTGATATTGCCATTAAATCTTTAACCTTTCAAGAAAACTTCTTAGGTCCTTCAAATGGATGAACACCTCCATGAAATCAGCCCTTGAACTCCATGTAAACTCCTTTTTAGATGTTAGAATCACCTTAAATCATCAAGCCTTCAATAGGTTATCATCATATGCAAGTTATACATATGATTTGTGGTGTAAATTTTGATCAATGGTGGTGTGTTTGTTGGTGTAGATGGGACGGAAAAAAGAGAGCCAAGAGAGAGAATTTAGGTGGTTTTGCATGTATGAATGGGAGGAAAATGGTTTGTGTTTAACTTGTTTGTTGGTTTTAGTTGTTTTGGTAGACATCAAGGACAAGTGTCCTAAACTTTAATAAGTTTTTGACAACTTAGCTCTTATGAGCTTGCTATGGACGCCACATGTATGGGGGTGGGCAAGTGTAAACTTGTCTCATCCTCATTAATTTACGGGTACTCCTCGATTCTAGTTTCCTCGATTTACGTGCCCTCGGGTCGTTTTACGAAAAACGTTTTTATAAATTATGAATCAACGGCACAAAACGATTCTAATAAAAATTGTCTCATCAAAAATGGAGTTCAAAAGCATAAATACGTAAACCTAGGGTTTCCGGTTTAATCGTAAAAGACGTTAAATTATGCACGTAAGTCCTAATTTCTTGTCGTAAATTTGTGAGTTTATGAACCAAGACAAATTAAAATTCCAAAATAATATTCAAGAATAAATTTATTTCCTGAAATGTCGGACTGTCATAAAAACGGTGTATGTAAACTTAAGCATGTAACGTAGAGTTCTCCGGTTTAGACGTAGTCGATGCTACTTTAAGATGTACACCCAAATTTCTTCCAAAAAATGAGTGAGTTCATAATATAACATTAAAATAATGATTTTAAATAATACTTGAGAATAAAATATCGACCATAAATTGACGGATTGTCACAACAGTAACCCCTAAAGAGGATCTTTGTCCTTAAAGATCGACTTATCTTACTACTCGATTCTCATAGAATCAAGACATGTGGGCATTTCCTCCACATTCGGTCTTTTCTCACAAGTGTAATTCATACGCGAGTTTCATCAAACATAACTACGGGAATACGATCAGGCTTAAGTTGACTTACTTTCTCTATCCATGATGTTCACGGGTTTTTGATGAATGCAACTTTTCGCCGATCCAAACTTCATCAAGAAGTAATCAGATTTTCACTTGATAAACATTTTATCAAGTTCGATATACGAAACATAATTCACGTAGCCCTTGAATTCCTAGTGTAGATCTAGCTTATATGCCTTGCAAACCAAATATTTACATTATCTCGATGGTCCCATACAACAGGGACTTAGATTCCCACGATCTTTCAGATCATACATTCATCTTTCCATGATGATAAATTCTCAGCATAGCTTTGCTACCCATCCTGTACTTCAAGATCTACATTTCATATTCACATAACCTCCTGCCCACTACTGGCAGTCAATAATCAGATCCTAATTTCCACAGTCATTTCAGGCCTCGCAGGTCGGGTATTTTGTAAGGTTAGGTTTGTCATTATAGGCAACCTTAAACCTAAAAGACATGTCCAACTCACAATGGGTGTATGTCGGGTATCTTCATCCCAACTCCCACCTACAGGTGCTCTTATATTTAGATCCTCACAAGATTCGATCTCGATCCTAATACGATAACTATCAATGATAATCTCTCCAAAGGAAACTGATCATCTTGTTCATTACCAAAGGTCAATTATTCAAAACATAAAACAAGACTTCTAGTGTTTGTATCGTTACTCTACCCTGTCCCTTCGATTGGGGTGGTAAACAGTACTCTCATCAAGATTCGTTCCCAATGACTTCTGATGAAATCTCTAGAAGTTCGATGCGAAGCGAGGATCTTGATAGAGATGATCGATACAGGCATGCCATGCTTACACAAATCCTTTAAATACAAAAGAGTCAATTTCTTCATCGAGAATCTATCATTAACGGGAATGATATTAGCGGATTTGGTCAGTCTGTCGACGATGACCCAAATCGAATCAAATCCAGATGATGACCTTGGAAGTTTTATCATAAGAATCCATGGTGATTCTATTCTATTTCTCAACAGGAATAATAAGCTGTAGAAGCAATCCTTATGGATTTTTGGCGTTCAGCCTTAACCTTCGCAAAAGTTAGATGTTTACCAACGTATGTGGCGATATTTGCTTTCATATTTGGTCATCAGTACAACTTCTTCAAATAAAGATACATTTAATCAAAAATAGCATGAATAGAATACTTAAACTTATGAGATTTCAACATGACTAAATCTTGAAATCATCCATATTTAGGCAACCACAAGCGGCCTTTTAACATTTAACTCCATCCTCTCTCATTTCTAATGGTTTCATCAGTCGTGAAACTCTTTATTATTATCTATTTATCCTTTTTACAAGCATCGGTTATTTCTAAATTTCTCGGGCAAATTATTTTGCACAGTCGTTACTAAGGAACACATCTTAATTGATTCTTTATCCTTTCTACATAATGTGTCAGTATCTACATTCACCTTCCCCGAAGAATTAGATATCATGGCCATAATCATTCAGAAATTCTTTCTTCATATTTTCTAAGTTTTAGTTTCGTCTCAATTATTGTTTTTATCAGTTTTTGCCCAGTCCAACGTTTAAAACGTCGATAAATATTGCAAGTAATTAAATAATAAATATTTAATGTTATGAAACGTAAACGTAAAAAGTTTTAATTTTTCTCAGTTCGTCCAGTTATAGAAAAATGTTCAAAAATAAATTTGAATTTAGTTAACAAAAAAAAATTCAAAAACTAAATTCAAATCTGTTTTTGGTCGTCTAATTATTTAGTTAACACGACTGAAAATAAAACCCTAAATAACATCTATGGCGGCAGAGAATTCTTTTTCGACGCTTCAACTTTTACAATTCGTTTAATCATGCCATCATTTAACAAATATGTTTTTGGTCGTCTAATTATTTATTGGTTATCGATCTAAAACATTTTTTATTTGGTCAATTGATTGGACGGTTGTAGGTTGTTTCGTTTTTTCTTTCTTATCGGCAAGTGTTGTTTTATATTGTTCGCTGGGCTACCTGTTTTTTATTAGGGTTTTTTAGGGTTCGTGTTGCTGGGGTATCATTAATTGGTTTGGCGGCTGACATTGGTTTCATTAAATTGGTGTAGTCGGCTGACTATCTAATACCTTGAAGAGACATCGTCCTTGTCCTTGGTCGGCTGACTTTTCATCTCTTCAAACAAAATTAATTGGTCGGCTGACTTCTCATTAATTGTTTTTATCCTTACTCAGCATTAAATCGTCCTTGTCATTAAATCGTCCTTGTCCTTGTCCTTATATTGGTGGCTGACATTTGGTCGACTGACCTTTTAGTTGCAGCATTAAATCGTCTATTTTGTTGGCTGACATTTGCTTGTGGCGTCGGTTGATATTATATTAGCATTTGTGCTGAAATTGATGTAGGGTTCACGTGATTGGCTGAAGTTAAGTGGTCGGTTGTAATTTGTTTATTTTTCTTTGGTTCGATTTGATTTTGTGTCGTAGTTTTATAAGCTATGGTGGATTCGAGTAATGAAAGTAATAAGCCACTGTTTACAGGTTGGCATGATAAGGTTAAGGTGTCTACTCTTGAGGTTTTAGTAACGTTAGAGGAGATATCTAATTTGTTTTCTATTCCTTTGAATACTGTGCGTGACATTGAAGTGTTTGCAAATGGTGTTAAGGCAAACAAATTTCCTGAATGGTCTACTTTACCTAAGGAGACCACTATGCATTATTATGAAGTTTTGTGTGAACGCCATAAGGATCTTACTAGCAGCATTTCTTCACTAAGTTCAGGTGGTTCGAGTGTGCACTTTGCACATATGGCTAAGGAAACAGATGACCCTATTACTAATGTTTCCTCTTCTGGTGATGTATCTTTGGATCTTGCAGCTAAGGCTGCAACCATTAATGGGTTGCAACCGTGTAATCTACATGAGGTTTTGAAATTATTTGGTGTAACGGTTCGCACGGTTGGTGATGCAGGTGAATATATGCATGAGTTAAGAATGAAGAAACATCCTTTGTGGGAATTGATCTCACATGACCGTGCTAAAGAAATTCTAGAGTTACTTTGCAAATTTGAAGCTGATATGGTTACGTCTACTAATGGAGGTACTAATGCAGTCTCTTCTTCGTTTAATTCTAAAAATGTTTGTGAAGGGGTTAATATCTCTATTCCTAGGAAGGTCGTTGAAAAAGTAAATACTCGTTACCACAACACTTTATATGGATACTTTCTTGGTAAAAGGATTGCATTTCCCGTGGTTAAGTATTTTGCTAAGAATAACTGGGCAAAACATGGTCTTAAGCGTATCATGATGAATGAGAAAGGTTTTTTCTTTTTTCAATTTAGGTCTAGTGAGGGTCTTAATGTGGTTCTGGAAGGTGGGCCGTGGATGGTTCGTAATTCACCAATTTTTCTTAAGAAATGGACTATGAAAACGAATCTTCTAAAGGAGGAACTAACTCGTATTCCGGTATGGGTTAAGTTTCATGATGTCCCGCTACAGGTATTTGAAGAGGAAGGTATTAGTTTAATTGCTTTGTTTCTTGGTAAACTTATTATGATGGATAATTATACTGATAATATGTGCAAAGAGTCTTGGGGTCGTTGTAGTTTTGCTCGTTGTCTTATTGAGATGAACGCTGATTCGGAGTTTATAGATAACGTTACTATTGGTGTCCCTGATCTTGAAGGCTCTGGTTGTACTAAGGAATTAATTCGTGTTGAATACGAATGGAAACCGCCTAGATGTCATACTTGTAATATTTTTGGTCATTCCTTTGATTCTTGTCCGAAAAATGTTAAACCTACAACGGTTGAAAATGTGACAACTCATGTTGATAATGATGGATTCCAACAAGTGCAAAGCAAGAGGAAGAAGTACAAAGGTAATCTAGGGAATCAAGTTCCGAGAGGTGTTCCATTGACTAAGGGTTCCCAAACAGGAAAGACGGTTGCTTTTCGTCCAAAAACTCGCTTAGTTACTACAAGTACGAGTGGTGATAATAGTAGTCAGTTGAATACTAAATCTAGTCAGTTGCAGCAGTCTAGCAATCCTAATGGTCCGAAAGGGTAAAGCTCAAATGAGCAGTGTTTCTACATCTAATAAATTTTCATCTTTGTCCATGCCTGGTATTGACGAAGGAGTTCCAGTAAGAGAGGAAGATAATGAGGAGGAGGAGGGAGTTGAGGTCGTCTTTGATGAATCAGTGAATCTTCTCAACACTCATATTGGGGCAAGCACTCCTACTGGCTGATCCCATGTTGATATTTTATTATTTTCCTTGTAACTTTATGTTATCGTCTTGGTTTTTGTCTAGTTTATATATTTCCAGTATTCTAGACTAGTTAATGTTTATGGCCTGTCATAAACATTTTGTTTAACAAGCTGCCTGTAGCTTGCGGTTAATGTGGTATTTCAGCCACATTCCTTGTACTTCAACGCTTTTTTTGGTTCTATTTACCGGGGTCATTGTTACCCTTTTACCAAAAAAAAAATTTAGTTAACACGATTTTTGTTGATTTATCGAAAATAATTAATAAGATCCGTAAATGTGCGAAAAATCTTTGTTTATACTTTGGTCGAAAATTTTCTTAGTTGAAGAGCAAAATTTGTCGCTCCAAATTTTAAGTCATGGTTTAAGTGTTTTCCTCAATTCCTCTTAGGTTGTCTTGAGGTATACACAAACATCAACTCCTAAGGGAGTTTAGTTAAATGATCTGGGTATAAGGGAATGATTCCTTAAAAACCCTTTGATAAATATTTGTCAAAACATTTTTTTTTGCACTTTCTTTTTGGTATAACCCAAAGCCTTAATGGCTCTAATATTTGAAGAGTCAATATAGATTCCATTACCTATTACGGTCAAATAATGTAAAGGATCAAGCCTTAAATCAAATGATGAATACTCAAGGTACAGGTTTTCACTGCTCGGCCAACGCAGGACAGTCTACAAATGATTACTAACTCCTTCCTATTCTTAGAAACAAACAGATGGTCCTTAATAATCACAAGCATGAATTTATCAAATTACAGCCTACACACGTGATTCACCAAATTTATAAATGCTACATGTGCATTGGTCAATCCAAATGACACCACATGAAACTCATAATATTTATTATGAGTTATGGATGTAGTGATTGGAATGGATAATCTTCTTTGCGGACGCGAAGTTGATGATAACCATGTCGTGGATCAAATTTCTAAATATATGCTAGAACCATGTAAATGATCGAACAAATCTTTCATCTTGGGTAATGGATATGAATTTGATCGTCAATTTACTTAGTTCGCGATAATCAATAATTATACGAAATGATAATACCATAGCTCTTCATGATGACGAGCTTGGTAGAATAAAAGCTTTCTCCGACAACTCTCTCAGTTATACGTTCATTCTTTTAATTCAGATGGTGCTGACGTATAGTGCACACGCCACAGGTGCAGCACCGAGAATATAATCAATACCAAATGCAACTTACCTTATTGGCGAAAGTCTAGGTAATTCATCAGCAAATATCTCAAAAAGTTTCAAATAGCAGGAACATCTTTTAATAAATTTACTTTGAGTTCTTTCTAGATTACAAGATCTTATAACTAGTTCATAACCATTCATGGTATAATTTCAAGTCTAAATACAGGATATGGTCATCCATCAAGAATTACTTAAATCACCTTTGATAGTCAACATCTTATCTTTTAGGGGATTTCTACTCGGGTTCCATCAATTAAGACAATGACATTATGTCATAATCAATCAATCCATTCTACTGGCACTACCAACTTTCCAGTTTTATTACCATCGATAAGATGTGAACTTCTCAAAAGACTAATAATAACTCATAATCCTTCACAAATTCAAGGATATATGGAGACATAGCTAACATTAAAAGAGTAAGTTCAACGCATAATTTACGCGAGAGAATTTCAAATCAGATAAATACGAAAACATTAACGAATATGAATATATCCCATGTTTTCATGATTTGAGTACGCATTCGAAAGCATCTCGGATCGTTACCCAGGTCATTCAAATGAAATCTAATCCAAAGAAATGATAGGAACGTCGATACATCCAGTCGGGTATCAATACTCGATAATTAGAAACTTTTCCAAAGAATCTCACCACGAGAGAATTGGACAAGAAGGGGATATCAATTGTCAATTAAGACAATATCCTCAGATGAGTAAATTCGATTCAGAAAAATAAATGGTACGGGCACATATGTAGGTGTCTTTAACAATATGTCCCTATTTTTTGCACTTCTTGCAGATCTCATAAAATTTAATCTTTCACAATCTTCAAAGAAAATTTAGTGCTTATTAATAATTTCATGGTGACTACTAATCAGCCTTGCATGGTCCCTTCCAAATCGTATGTAGGCGCGCAACTATATAAAATTTTAGGATTAACGATGCAATACTCAGTTCGTCAAAACTTTTTCATCATGTTTAAAATAAAAATATTTTCATGCTTAATTCTGGAATAAGAATCAAAATGAATTTACAGAGATGTGTTTTGTTATTGAAACAATTAAGTTTTCCAAGGTGTTTCATAAACAACTTTATTTCGATAATGATTATTTATAAGTCTCACTTTAAATAATCCATATGGTGATGAAAATTCAATTTTTCTCAAGGGATATTGTTTTAACTTATAAAAACAAATGAGTGATCTGCAAAAGAGTGATGAAGAGTTGTTCACCAAGAACTAACTATGATATGATAGGAAATGAGCTTAGTCAGATAATCATGAGGTTCATGACATCGATGGTACTCAGGAATACAAAGAGAAGAACCTACAACGCAACTCTATCCGAAATGAGTACTTGTTCAATGGTTGCATCACTAATGCGAACATTAGGAAGAAGCAAGAAAAGATAGATAACATCGATACATATAAAATTTAGCAATCAAATGTAGTCTTTTCATTAATCAAAAACTAGTCAAAAATTGTACCGTAACACATTACGTGTAGCCATGTCATACAATTCCAAGGACTCATCCTACCAATTGATGTCTCAGTTAAGTTAGGGATTTTAAAAGATATCACAATGTATGCTAATATACAGGAGTCATTAGGTGTTCCACATGTCCCGAAAGATCCATCAGTCCCAATTTCAGAAGAAGATTTGTTCGATTTATTTCTTGGACACTGGGCATCCTCGTCATTGGACAATGGTCTAGGTGGACAACCCTTAACACGAACCAACAATCATTTAAAACCTTATGATTCAATCACAGGACTTAACGATTTCCTCTTAACAATCTCATTCTCCAATACTTTCAACCTTATTCTTAGACCTTGAAAGGGCAATAAAAGCTCGATATGAACAACACTTAATTTCCAATCCTATAGCTCTTACAACAATAGTTATCAAATGAGTCACTAGTATGAAATGACTTACCGGGGCAACCCTTTACCAAAAAAAAAGTATGAAATGACTCACACATTCAATTAGACTTCTCGGAAAGATACTAGTGGCATGAGGCTTTTGGGTAATGGTTCCGGTGACAGCCTCAGGTGCAACATTTACCTTTTCGATTTCAAATTTAAGAATTGGGTGACACCGAATCAGATGAAACCTTTCCAGGTGGTAAGGTTTTGTCAAACTCCACTCTATAAGGAAAGATCGTCATGACATCGATACCAGATTTAATCTCGCCAATTCTTCTTCAAGATCACAATCAACTACTATCAACATTTCTACAAATATCAACCATTTTATTGGGATCATAAACATCCACAACTTGGTTTAGATCTAGAATAGCTAGAATTCCTACAGGAATAGCTTCGATTGATTTGCTAGGGGAGTTAGGATTTCTTGTGACAATCTACGTCGTATAAATACCTCGTATAAGTATTAAAATAATCATCAAACAATTATGTAATCAAATTACAACATATATATATATATATATATATATATAATCCAAGTAATATATATATATATATATATATATATATTAAAATAACACTTCTCAGTCTGGCCTTGTCGGTAACTCAGGAATTCTTCGGCACCGTTATAGTCAAAAGATTTTTAAACATTTTATTCAAAATATTTATTTAAAAATATTTATGGTTAAAAGATTTTGAAATGTTTTATTCCAAACCTTGGTTTTAAAAATCTTTCGTTCTCTGTAACGAGAGCTCTGGTTCCAAACTGTAACACCCCCAAATTCATACTTTAGTTCAGCGGAAGAATCGTTGGTGTTACGGGATAGCACATTACTCAAATCATAGACAACGCTTAAATATCGCGTCGTTTAATACTAACGCATTTTCCATTCATAAATATCAAATTACATAGGTTTTCATATAATTTTACAAAACATTTGAATGGAAATTTTATTTGAATGGAAATTTTATTTGAATGCGGGCTATAAATGCTTGTCGTCTTCCCGAGAATTCCTTCAAGTACCTGAGATAAAACATGTTAAAAAGTCAGCGAAAACGCCGAGTGAATTCATAGAGTTTAATAGAAACCATTAATATATCACCGGTATATATAATCGTTACCGAAAATCATTTTATACAATTCTTTATCATAGGCCATAAAATAGGCCAAAGACATTTTATACAAATCTTTGTCATATATCATAGTGTAGGCTTTTGCCTTCAAAATCATTATACGAACCATTGTCGTAAAAAAATCATACAATACGTTTTATAACGTTGTATAAAGTTTAATAAAAACCGATATATGAAAATGGTTATATAAAACCAAAACACGAACATAATATCAATAATAAGACCCCTTATTGCTAGTCAGGCAATATATTATAATTCAGTGCATATATCAGTAATTTTGTTATTGGATTATTATAAGCCGCATAACATTGCTACCTTACTATACCAAACAACGGGCAGCTAACCCATAATTCCTTTTGCCCATCTAAAACAGCGTGTTGTCACAATAATCATGCTTATATAAATCTTCTCATACATAAATTCACTTACCAATCAATGTGGCACGACGGGGATCAACCGTCAAGGCGCGAACTGGGGTGATCTTCCCCAAATAGTACTATTATATGCATAAGCGTCTACCAAATCCCGGTAGTTCACAATTCATGCTAATGGGACTTTTAGTGACATAACCTAACTAATAATAATCCATTTCATTTCATTCATCGGGTCATATAATCATTCATCGGGTCATATAATCATTCGGATACATATCAATAAGCAAATAATCGGGACAACTGGTGTCCTATTTTATTAAAACTAACATGTTATCTCCCTCGCGGGTTTATAAAACATTTCATAAAACATTTAAAAGAGTGCGAGGCTATGAACTCACGTTAATTGGGAGAGGCTGGTTATCGGCGATTTGGATGTACGGTACGTGCTTCAATCATGGAAACCTAGACAAATAATACTGTCTTAGACTCTTGTCCCATGACTTTATAAAAACAATGGCTATGTATATATGATGACATTATAAGTATGATGATGATCAAGTAGGATTTTATCTCTTCATACACATTATAGTGTTATGTGTTAGTCAAATTTTAGACTATTTACACTAGTTTAACTTGTTTACATATTAAGGCCCAATAAGCCCATTAAAAGTTCAATTCATTATATTAGCCCATTTATACTTTTAATACCAGACCTATACTCATATGTTGGGCCCAAGTGGGTTAAGCCCATGAGTAAGTCCATTAGTGTTTAGCCAAACTAGTTGGCTAATAGTCCAATAAGGCTACTTTGGCCCGTTAATGTCCATATGTTATAAAGCTCGGGTTTTATCAGTTTTTACTTGTAAAATGTACTTACATATCAGTAGATGAGTTATAAAAAGTTTACATTAGACGGGTCCGACCGTCTCAGTTTTATTTGGCGAAAACGTTGATCTTTCGGTTTTAGCCAAAAAGACGTAAAACTTATATACATAGTTTTATAACTTAGAAAACATATCAATTTGTACTTTTATAAAAATGTCATACTTATTTATCAAAGTATACAACTTATTTTATAAGTATTATCATAAGTTAGTGGGTTTTACATATGTATTTTATATTAGTATTACTTGAGTACTTATTTTATACTATATACCTTTATTTCCAAATTTGATTATCACACTCACTTTCACCATTTTTGCCATATCATGAGTTCTACAAGAAGATAGAAGCTCAAATTTGGGCAGCAGAAACTACATAGTATGTGCTACAATTAACTCCTATTTAGCTACGGCTCATTCATCCTCTAAGTGTCCCTAATAATTCGTCCAAAACAGACTATATAGATTTGAACCTTAATAGTATTTTGATCATATCTTGCTCATTTTATTGATTCCATTGAGTGGCCAACTCTCCACATATGTAAAAATCATATACCTTACTGTATATTCAATAATCCAAGTAATTTCAAAAGGTTATCATATGGTTACTTACTGTTTTATACAGACTAAAATTTTAGTCACGATTTTAACATCTTTACATGTAGATTTTCATCATTTTAACCAAATTTATCAACACAAGATCCCCACATAATACTTTGATCATCATTTATCATCATATACATATACATTTAGAAAGAAAATACATAATTACATATTCAAAACAATAGGATGATAGAAAGAAATTTATCTCTATACCAATCTATATGATGGAAAGGATTAGAAATTTGATGAACAAGGCATGATCTTGCCACCAAATCTTAAACCTTTCAAGAAAACTTCTTGGGTCCTTCAAATGGATGAACACCTCCATGAAATCAGCCCTTGAACTCCATGTAAACTCCTTTTTAGTTGTCAAGATCACCTCAAATCATCAAGCCTTCAATAGGTTATCATCATATGCAAGTTATACATATGATATGTGGTGTAAATTTTGATCAATGGTGGTGTTTTGTTGGTGTAGATGGGACGGAAACAAGAGAGCCAAGAGAGAGAGTTTAGGTGGTTTTGCATGTATGAATGGGAGGAAAATGGTTTGTGTTTAACTTGTTCGCTGGTTTTAGTTGTTTTGGTAGACATCAAGGACAAGTGTCCTAAAATATAATTAGTTTTTTACAACTTAGCTCTTATGAGTTTGCTATGGACGCCACATGTATGGGGGTGGGCAAGTGTAAACTTGTCTCATCCCCATTAATTTACGGGTACTCCTCGATTCTAGTTTCCTCGATTTACGTGCCCTCGGGTCGTTTTACGAAAAACGTTTTTATAAATTATGAATCAACGACACAAAACGATTCTAATAAAAATTGTCTCATCAAAAATGGATTTCAATAGCGTAAATACGTAAACCTAGGGTTTTCGGTTTAATCGTAAAAGACGTTAAATTATGCACGTAAGTCCTAATTTCTTATCGTAAATTTGTGAGTTTATGAACCAACACAAATTAAAATTCCAAAATAATATTCAAGAATAATTTTTTCCTGAAATGTCGGACTGTCACAAAAACGGTGTATGTAAACGTAAGCACGTAACGTATAGTTCTCCGGTTTAGACGTAGTCGATGCTACTTTAAGATGTACACCCAAATTTCTTCCCAAAAATGAGTGAGTTCACAATATAACATTAAAATAATGATTTTAAATAATACTTGAGAATAAAATATCGACCATAAATTGACGGATTGTCACAACTTGCGTCTAGGTCTAGGTTTAATGGAACATATTCCTTAATTATGCATTCTAATTAATCGAGTCTTTTTCCTTTTGAGTCTTTTCTTTCTTTGAGCTTTTGAGTATCATAAACTCCTTTTGAAAACTTCTTTTCCCTTTTTCAAAATTCTTAAAGTTCTTTCAAAAATGGTCGAGAAATGTTTTTGCATGGTTAATTCAATCTAAAAACATTTTTCATATATTCATAATGAGCTTACATAAATCATATGTATGGGTCTCTCAAATATAGCAAGAACAAAAGAGAACTATGAAGGATCATTGTGTCATGACTATTTATCTAGTTCTACCCACCTCCTAGATCGATTTTCTTTAAAATCCATGTATTTCGGTCAAAACCTTGTTCGGTGATTTCTTGTGTGTTTTCTTTGTCTATCTTTGCTAACCATATAGTGAGGAAGAAGTGTTTCACGCTGACATGGACCCAGAGATGGATACAGAAGTTGGAATTGAAGACAATGAAATGCAAGGTGGAATGAAAACCCTTTTTATCTTGTCTTTTTATCTTGTCGATTAATTCCACTACATCATAGCATTATAGTCTATACTAGTTAAAGAACATAATGCAAACTGGTTTATAAAGAATATTTCAATCAAGTATTTTTAAAAAGTTTGATTCTTTATTAACAGATTGTGCAAATCCTGAAATATGCGATGAAATATACAATAAAGATGGAGCTATCGTCAATTATGATGATTCATTCCTTGAATATCAATCGCAAACGCTACTCTTTGATAGTGAGGAAGAAGTGTTTCACGATGACATGGATACAGAAGTTGGAATGGAAGACAATGAAATGCAAGGTGGAATGGAAATCCTGGGAGCAGATAAAAGTAAAATTACAAAAACCCTTTTTATCTTGTCTTTTTATCTTGTCGGTTAATTCCACTGCATCATAGTGTTTTATCATAGTAATGCACTGGAGTTTGGGTTCTCATTACAATTCACTGCATGACTAGTTAACAAAACAATATGATGCAGTAAAACTGTATATATGATGCATTAAAAACAAGTTATACTGTTTTCCCAAACAAAAAAAATTGTTTAATTTTATTCTTTTTATATTGTCTATAAATTTCACTGCATCATTGTGTTTTTAGATTAGTAATGCACTGGAGTGTGAACTATCATTAAAGATTAATGCATGACTAGTTACCAAAATACATGATGCAGTTAAATGTAACTATGATGCAGTAACAAACAAGTTTTTCTATTTTTTCAAAAAAACTATTGTTTATTTTGATTGTTTTTTAATTACAGGTTCTAAAATTTTCAAAAAAGATAACTTTCCTTTAATTGGAATTGAAGAAATCAACAGTTTAGTGACCAACTTTGACTTACCTTCTATCGCAGAAGTAAACAAACAGCTTTTGGAATACTCGGTTATGAAACTACCTTTCTTAGCTGAAGTCGAAGACAACATGCCAAAAAGTTTCTTATTTGAAGATGCACCAAAATCTCCCCAAATTCAAAAAGTCCAAATTATTAAACCTTTTCATAGTATGAAGTTGAGGTTACCGAAAAACTACACAAGAACTTTAAAAGGAAATACACCATTGAGTGCACAACCTATTGTCGAACAACATGAAAAATATACGGATGTTCCGCTATCAGCCGAAATTCTAACCGAAGCAAAGACTACAAAATTTGATGCTATAAGGGAGAAATTAATGAAAAAGGATGTCGGGAAGTTAGGTGCTAAAGGAAACATAGAGGGAGATATGTTAGCTGAAATTCGTCTAAGACAAGAGATTGGTAAAAGAGGAAGATCTAACAAAGAACAAGCTAAAGAAACAGCCGTGGAAGATGAAAATGTTGGGAAGGAGGTCTCTAAAATGACACAGGCTAAAAAACAAGTGCTTAAAAATCTTGGTAGAAAGCAAAGTGACACTCAGTTGTCAAAAGAGAATGAAAAGAAATCTAAGATAGAAAAAGCTAAGTCCCTACCTGCAAAAAGAAAAAGGATAGAAGAAAATGAAATATATATGCACGCATCACCCATTAGTTGCATTGCTCCACCGGATGATATTGAAAATGATAAACGTGAAGTAAAGCTGCCTCCTGCTTTAACGTCGCCATTTATCAACGGAAAATCGTATTCGGGCAACCACTAATTTCAGAACCGCAAGTGACTCAGTTCAGGTGGTTCGAGTGTGCACTCTGCACAAATGGCTAAGGAAACAGACCTTGCAGCTAAGGCTGCAACCATTAATGGTTTGCAAACGTGTAATCTACATGCGGTTCTGAAATTATTTGGTGTAACGATTCGCACGGTTGGTGACGCGGGTGAATTTATGCAGGAATTAAGAATGAAGAAACATCCTTTGTGGGAATTGATCTCACCTGATCGTGCTAAAGAAATTCTGAAGTTACTTTGCAGATTTGAAGGTGATATGGTTACGTCTACTAATGGAGGTATTAATGCAGTCTCTTCTTCGTTTAATTCTGAAAATGTCTATGAAGGGGTTAATATCTCTATTCCTAGGAAGGTTGTTGAAACAGTAAATGCTCGCTACCATAACACTTTATATGGTTACTTTCTTGGTAAAAGGATTGCATTCCCTGTGGTTGAGTATTTTGCAAAGAATAACTGGGCAAAACATGGTCTTAAGCGTATCATGATGAATGAGAAAGGTTTTTTCTTTTTTCAATTTGGATCTAGTGAGGGTCTTAATGCGGTTCTGGAAGGTGGTCCGTGGATGGTTCGTAATTCACCAATTTTTCTTAAGAAATGGACTATGAAAACGAATCTTCTAAAGGAGGAACTAACTCGTATTCCGGTATGGGTTAAGTTTCATGATGTCCCGCTACAGGTATTTGAAGAGGAAGGTATTAGTTTAATTGCTTCGTTTCTTGGTAAGATTATTATGATGGATAATTATACTGATAATATGTGCAAAGAGTCTTGGGGTCGTTGTAGTTTTGCTCGTTGTCTTATTGAGATGAATGCTGATTCGGAGTTTATAGATAACGTTACTATTGGTGTCCCTGATATTGAAGGCTCTGGTTGTACTAAGGAGTTAATTCGAGTTGAATACGAATGGAAACCGCCTAGATGTCATACTTGTAATATTTTTGGTCATTCCGTTGATTCTTGTCCGAAAAATGTTAAACCTATAACGGTTGAAAAGTGACAACTCATGTTGATAATGATGGGTTCCAACAAGTGCAAAGCAAGAGGAAGAAGTACAAAGGTAATTTAGGGAATCAAGTTCCGAGAGGTGTTCCATTGAGCAAGGGTTTCCAAGCAGGTAAGACGGTTGTTTTTCGCCCAAAAACTCACTTGGATACTACAAGTACGAGTGCTGATAATAGTAGTAAGTTGAATACTAAATCTGGTCAGTTGAAGCATTCTAGCAATCTTAATGGTCCGAACAAGGCTAAAGCTCAAATGAGCAGTGTTTCTACATCTAATAAATTTTCATATTTAACCATGCCTGGTATTGACGAAGGGGCTCAAGTAAGCGAGGAAGATAATGAGGAGGAGGAGGGAGTCGAGGTCGTCTTTGATGAATCGGTGAATCTTCTCAATACTCATATTGGGGCAAGCACTCCAACTGGCTGATCCCATGTTGATATTTTATTATTTTCCTCGTAACTTTATGTTATCATCTTGGTTTTTGTCTAGTTTATATATTTCCAGTATTCTAGACTAGTTAATGTTTATGGCCTGTCATAAACACTTTGTTTAACAAGCTGCCTGTAGCTTGCGGTTAATGTGGTATTTCAGCCACATTCCTTGTACTTCAACGCTTTTTTTGGTTCTATTTACCGGGGTCATTGCTACCCTTTTACCAAAAAAAAAACATCACTTTTCACTGCATCACTTTTCAAATGTTCACTGCATCATATATTTATATAACTGCATCAATTCCTTATTTCACTGCATCAAGTATTATTATCATAGAATTATTTATAAATGTTCTCTGTATGAATTTTAATTATTTTCTATGCATCAAACATTTTTATCACTGCATCACATATTTTTATCAATGCATCACTTCCTTGCTTTAATGCATCAGAGATAGATAACCCATGTTTATATCAAAATGTACAGGGAGTATGTTTACCAGACCAAAAAAGGAGTTGGTGTAGAAGGCGTTTTTTTCTTGAGCCTATACCCTGAGATACAAATTGCGTCACTCATACTAGACTTATGGTCTTTTGTATTAAATCATGAGGAACAACATCGAGACAAGCTTTCGGGCAATGGAAATGTATATTGTGATACGGGGATGCTTGTAAGTAATTCTAATATATAACTTATTTATTTTTGAATTATAAATTTTGTTATCATTAGTAATCATTTGACGTTAACTAAAACAGAATAATTATGTTGTTGAGTCGGGGAAGAATGTGCAAGAAAGGATGAAAGTTTTTGATGAAAATATTCAAAACGTTTTAACTCAAGCAAAACGGAAGAATTTTCTTGACGTCGACTTGGTAAGTATATTTATTATGAGAATTAAATGATTGTATTTGTGAAATTGTTTATAATAAATTTAAATAATTATAATAAATATATACAGGTATTTTATCCTTGTGTAAAGATGACGAAAGATACTTCGTCAAACCATTTCTATATCATTTGTTTTAATTTGAAGACTGCTGAGATTGACATCATAGACAACATAGATAACGACATTGATGATATAGAAAAGCGATATGGTGCTTTCCCATTTGCCCTCGTAAGTCTCATACTCAATGCATTATTGTGCTATTTTTCACTGCATCAAAGTATTATATCTCATGAATAGTGCATTACAAATGATATATATGTTTATTTTAAATAGAGGAAAACCCTTTATAAGACTATAACTGGATTTATAACATACTTGATGTTTTATGGTGCTATTTTTACTGTCCTATACCATATGAATAATATTGATAATATTACTGCATCATAGTATTAAAAAAACTGCATTACAATGTCATAACTGTTTATTTAAATTTACACAGATTGATTCCTTTACAAATTACCTAGAGAGACATAGACACCCAAAACACATTGCCATTTTGGTTGCTGAACCTAACATTGTTGATTTTAATTGGAAAACAAAATACAATGGTGTCGATTGCGGGGTATTTGTTATGCGACATTTGGAAACATATATTGGAAGAGGAAACTTCTTACAACCATTGAAGAAAGAAGGACCACCTCAGAAAACACAACTAAAGATGCTTCGTGCAAAGTACATGGCCAAAATCCTTCTAATGGGTTTTAACATCAAAAAAGGAAAGTTGTTAAAAGACGCACAAGCATACTTCATGAAAAAGCCAAAAATTTCAAAGCTTATAACGGATGTTGATGTTAGATTTGATAAAGCTTTGTGGAAGAAATTTAGTGCTACCGTAAGCAAGACAATTGATGAATAAAAAGCTGCATCAAATTGTCATCGTCAATTGTCATCGTCAATTTCAATACTACCCTAGAAAGACAACTGTTAACTAAAAAGCTTGTTTTATTACTCTTTAATTGAAGTACTCATTGTGTTTTTTACAAACTACTTGTATACATGAAGATTTTTACACAATTTTATTTACTTGTTAGTGTGTGTTACTATTTGTTGAAATTCAATGATTGTTTTTTTTAACATATGAAATTAAAAAAAAATATATACCTCACTGCATCAAAATATATCTGTTATACAAAATTTACTGCATCAAAATGCCACTATGTTAAAAAGGTGTAAAACTGCTATGTAAAAAGTAACAGCATCAATATGTGAAAAATAGCTTCATCAAATTGTCAATGAGACTCAAATCTCATTAAACTGAGTAGCATTAGGTGCCCAGACCTTACCCTTTGCATCAGTAATCATAATAAACAAGCCAAATCAGGTCACCATTTCATCAGTTGGTTTTCTAGTTCTGTCAGAGAACGATTGCATTGTATATCAGACGACTCATTATTTTCTTATTTTCATCACTCTAGCATTTTACTTAATCTGGTCACGTTTTTGTTCTTAAATAGCTTAATTCTTGTTGATTTCATTTTTAATTTGTGTTTGTGGATTGTTTTACGCCTGGGTATTCAGTTTTTACAAAAAAAAATTAAAAAAAAAGTTTTACCTAAAAAGAAGTGGTCAGGACTCGAACCTGCGCCACTCCTCTCACAACACAACACACATACCGCTCTGCCCTTTGGTCTTTTACTGATATACTTTCAATTCAAACTCTATTTAAGGCGGTTTTGTTCTGATTATTAATAATCTGGTCACGTTTTTTATTTTAAATAGCTTAATTCTTGTTGATTTCATTTTTAATTTGTGTTTGTGGATTGTTTTAAGCCTGGGTATTCAGTTTTTTTTTTTAAAAAAAGTTTTACCAAAAAGGACGTGGCCAGGACTCGAACCTGCGCCACTCCTCTTACAACACAACACACATACTGCTCTGCCCTTGGGTCTTTTACTGATATACTTTCAATTCAAACTCTATTTAACACGGTTTTGTTCTGCTTATTAATAATCAATTCGAGATTTATAAGCTCATTTCTTTTTTTTTTGGTAAAAGGGTAGCAATGACCCCGGTAAATAGAACCAAAAAAAGCGTTGAAGTACAAGGAATGTGGCTGAAATACCACATTAACCGCAAGCTACAGGCAGCTTGTTAAACAAAATGTTTACGACAGGCCATAAACATTAACTAGTCTAGAATACTGGAAAAATATAAACTAGACAAAAACCAAGACGATAACATAAAGTTACAAGAAAAATAATAAAATATCAACATGGGATCAGCCAGAAGGAGTGCTTGCCCCAATATGAGTATTGAGAAGATTCACCGATTCATCAAAGACGACCTCGACTCCCTCCTCCTCCTCATTATCTTCCTCGCTTACTTGAGCCCCTTCGTCAATACCAGGCATGGACAAAGATGAAAATTCATTTCAAGCTTATTTGTTAAGCAAACGTCAAGCTTTTCATTTTTCCTTTGTTATTCTAGTAGTTTAGGACTTTTTGGTACTAAGTTTTTATTTTTCACGTTTTTCAATTATTTTTTATAATTATTTTAATACCCGTTTTTTATAAAATAGTTTAAAAATAGATTAATTAGGTTTAAAATTTTACAAAAATTATTTTTAGGTTTTATATAAATTGATTTAGGTAAAAAATGCCACTATGTAAAAAAGGTGTACTTAAACTGCTATGTAAAACGTAACTGCATCAATATGAGAAAGTAACTGCATCAATATGCAAAAGTATCTGTCACAATTATTCAAAGTAGGTAAAAAAGTATGTAAAAGCAACTGCATCAATATGTAAAAAATAGTTGCATCAATATGTAAAAAGTAGCTGCATCAATATGTAAAAAGTAGTTGCATCAATATGTAAAAAGTAGCTGCATCAAATTGTCATCATCAATTTCGCCTAGATCTGAGACCAGTTCTTGTCGCCGACGCCTCCTGAGATGTTTTCTTGATTTTTTCATATGGTTGCATTCTTTCGTTTGTACATGTTCTGGAATTATGACCTTCTTTATTCCCGCATTTACTACATGTCCTCCGCTTGTCACTTGATTTAGCTGCTTCTTATTCAATCTCAGCTTTTGACTTCCACCTCGTATGAACACCGGATCCTTTATTTGAGCTCACGTCTGAATTATTTATAACATTTGAAGTTGAGGTTGGCTCTTTCACACTAAGCATTGCACTAATAATATCTTTTGAGTTAAGTTTTGGAACCGTTGGAACATCGATTTTAGCTTTATTCAACAACTCCATCATTTGCTCCTTATAAATCTTCCACATGTCAATGTCATGAACCAAGCGATCAATCGTAGATTCAAAAATCTCGTACAAATCAAAAACCTCACTTTGCAAAACCGAATCTGACCCACTGACTGTCCTAACTGTAGCGTTGAAAGGCTTAGCATCCATTGACCACCTTTTCTTCAAGTATTTCCGAGGAAACTCTTTCACATTGTTCATTCTCAACACGTAAAAAATGTGCCTACAAAGAAGACTATATGACTCGTAGTGTTTACAGCTACATTGAACTTCCATTTCAGATTTACAAAACTCCACCTGCATAACAGTTTTTAAAAATATTAAAATTTAAAAACACACTGCATCAGTGCTAAAAACTTACTGCATTATAGTTATAAACAATATAAGAACACATACCTGATAAACAACAAAGTTATTTTCACCCCTGATTTTGTTCTCAGCTTGCATATCACGGATTGAATATCTCTCACCATTATCAACTTTGGCAACATTTATCGACATGCAATGGGAATAAGAAGCATATATCTCATTTCGAATTTCCAAGAATATAGTTCGAGTATAAAGAGTACTTGCTTCTTTTTCAATCTGAAGATCAGTTTTGAGTTTAGGATTCTTATATCTTGAATCGTGATCGTTCTTACGCTCAATATACCTCTGGTACTCGATAGCCGTCTCATAATGGCTAAGAAATTCAACAAGTGTCAAATATTTACTTGTCCATTTACCAAAGAAATGGTTCTCGCTTTCGGACCTAGAGGTGGTACGCATGAGGCCTGCCATAAGGACATCACGCAAGTATGCCGGGATCTAGCTTTCCCGTAGGTCAAACATATCTTGTAACCATTTGTTATCACCAAGTTGGAAATCCTCAATCATACGTTCCCACTCTGCTTCAAATTCAAAAGGCAAAATTTGATCGGTCCAAACTATATCACATATACGCCGTTTGAAATTTGTGTTTTTGCAGATTGAAGTCCCCACCTGAAAATTCATAAATTTATAAAACTACTACATTAAAGTATAAATATAGTGCATTAATATGAAAAATTTCCAAACAACTCTAGCTCTAAAAACATGACTTTAAAAAATACTGCATCACAGTGTAAAGATAGTGCATTAATTTGAAAAAAACAAATAAACAGTAATAGATACTTTAAGAAACCAAAACAATTTTCCATGTTGATCACTGAGTCGCTTAAAACGTGCACGAGAAACAAAGCCAAAAAAGGTAAACTAGGACAGTAATGTTTTACAACAGACAAGTGAGAACATACCTTTGTAACCAACTTTTGCATGATATGCCACATACAAAAATGGTGTATAGTATTTGGGAAGTAATTTGGTACTACGATCTTTATAGACGGGTCCTGATCGGTAATTACAACTTGTGGATCTGTACCAAACGCCTTTTTGAATTGTTCAAGTAGCCATTGGTAAGCACCAACCAATTCATCAGATAGTAAACCCGCAACGAAGGTTATACACGGTTGTGATGATTAATGCCGGTAAAAGGGACGAACACCATCTTGTACCTACATTTTAATATACAAAGAAATAAACTAAAATACTAAATAAAGCTGTAAAACACGATTAAATTTTTTGATAGAGAATTAAGATAGAATATACTTGTTAGAACGAAAAGTAGCATCAAATGAGACGATATCACCGAAAACACCATAGTCCTTAATTGCTTGCTCATCAGCCCAAAAAAGACCAACCAATTTATCGTCAACACCTAAAAAAAATGTAATAAGAAACTAATAGAAAATAAAATGTTGTATGAGCTGCATCAAAACACAAAAATGAACTACATTACCTGTTTTGTATTCAACATAGAATCCTGGCGAATGCAACTTTTTGCTCAAAAGTTTCTCAACGGCCATCTGTGCATCACGATCACGAATATATATATATATATATATATATATATAATATATATATATATATATATATATATATATACATATATATATATATACATATATATATATATATATATATATATATATATATATATATATATATATATATATATATATATATATATATATATATATATATATATATATATATATATATATATATATATATATATATATATATATATATATATATATATATATATATATATATATATATATATATATATATATATATATATATATATATATATATATATTTATATATATATATATATATATATATATATATATATATATATATATATATATATATGTATATATATATATATATTTATATATATATATATATATATATGTATATATATATATATATATATATATATATATATATATATATATATATATATATATATATATATATATATATATATATATATATATATATATATATATATATATATATATATATATATATATATATATATATA